>CM056596.1:19190149-19280149 GCA_029721355.1 Tegillarca granosa
TATATTGCGCCTAAGTCACATTAATTCTTTAATCTAGGATTCAGTTACTGAATCTAGGATTTACGCTACTAAATCTCGGATTCAGTTACTGAATCTAGGATTTACGCTACTGAATCTAGGATTCAGTACATTAATGTGAAAGTAATTCAACTTAACTCTAGTTAATTCAAATGAAGTTCAATTAATTGCATTTTCTCTTGTAAATGATAATAAGAAATTTAACTACGGTTTAGTGGAATTAAGTTACTGAAGAGGAGTTAGACACCGTAATTACATTTTGTAGAGAAAATCCGGGATTAAGTAATGAAGTAGTTTGATTGGATGAAAAAATCAGCTAATGAGAGCCATGACTTTGAAAATTAAAAGTTTATTAATTAATTAATGTCAATATTTTATTTAATTATGATTTTATGTGATGTTAAATAATTTTATTCTTTTTATTTATCTTTGTAGTATTAATTGATAACTCCTCCACGTTTAATCATCGAGTTCGCATTGTAATTGATGAACTTATTTATTTATTTAATTATTTATCTATTTATTTATTTGTTTGTTTGTTTGTTTATTTATTTATTTATTCATTTATTTATTTTAATTCTTTATTTTATTTTATTTTAATTTAATTTAATTAATCTTTTTAGTATTATTTGAACACCAGTCACCGTTTTATTATCAAAAGGTCCTTTGAAATTGTAATGGATTAACTAATTATATCTATTTATTTATTATTTATTTTTATTTATTTATTATTCATCATTCATTCATTCGTTCATTTATATCTAGTGAAAAGTTGGTATCATGTTTTCTTGAGTGTTTTTGTTTATTACTATGTATATTTACTTTTATTTTAAAAAACTGTTATTCATTTGGAAAAAATAATTACCTTAATTAAAAATTATTTTTATCAAGAGTGTTTTAAGAAAGACAGTACTGTCAATAACCAGTATTTCGACACTATATATATAATTATGCGCTTTCTGTTTATTCACAGAATGGCACTTCTCTTTTTTGTGTATAGCTAGTGTATGGTTACATCCGTCCGTGATATATCCTAAACCGTCAATATTGCATGAGCATGTCTGTTTGTTACGGTGGCTGAAATGAGGCCATACAGAAAAAAAATATTTTACACGTGTGCACGTGGAACTTTCACGAGCGCACGTAAAAGTTCCTCGTGCGCAAGTGGAAAACTTTCATGTTAGGCTAGTTAATACTAATACCCGATTCAAATTTTGCGTTTAATTTCAAGGTCGTTGGGTTACAAGTGTTTAATGTCATTGGCTCTGAAATAATAATAATATGATAATCATAATGGCCAAAGTATTTGAATTTAAGGTACCCCGGCATTTTAGCCATTCAGATATATTTCTATGTTGTAATTTTTTTACGCCGATTCTTAAAGTTTTTTCTACCAGGTACTGACCTAACTTTCGTTAAACGTTAATTAATATATTATTTCATAGAAATTCAAAAGTAGCACATGACATATTGATTAAAAGAATTAAAAATTTCGGGGCGGTCAAATATTTAGTGACACCAGTAGACACAGTGAGCGCAATGGTTGCCTCTCAAAATCACGGTTCAATAAATCACAGTTCTAAAATAACAGGACGTAAAAGTCTATATCTCTGGGTGATGCCTTAATCTATATAATCTAGTGTGTGCTTCTGTCTCTAAACACATGCTCTTGTCGAAACTCATATATATGTGGAACATTTCTAAATTGAAGATGGTTTCGTGAAATCGACTTAAAAAATATTTGCTATTATTAAAGTCACAGTAAGGAAAGAACTTTTTCCTGAGTATGCTTCGTGTAACGGGCCCCAGGAGAAAACTCCTTTCTGGAACGCAGTCAATCGTAGTCGAACAGCAGTAAGACCATCTTGTATTTAGGGCTTATTGGGGTCTAGGGACCCGTTAACAATCGTTACGTAAATTGGGTAACCTAGAATTTATTACATATAGCTACTAGAAAGTTGTAACATATAAAGTGACAAGTATTTATTACATATGGCTACCAGAAAGTTGCTACATATATCGTGACCTAGTAATCACTACATATACATGTAGCTACCAGAAAGTTGCTACATATAACGTGACAAGTAGTTATAACATATAGGTACCATGAAAGTTGCTAAATATAACGTGACCTTGTAATTACTACATATAGCTACAAATATCGTGACCTTGTAGTTACTACATATAGTTACCAGGAAGTTGCTACATATACAGTTATTACATATACAATGTAGCTACCAGAAAGCTGCTTTGCGCGTGCGCATGTGTATGTTTGTGTGTGTGTTTGAACGTTCGTGTGCGTGTGCAGGGTGGGGGAGTAAATAAATGTCATCAGATAACAGTGATAATCTCTCTCTCTCTCTCTCTCTCTCTCTCTCTCTCTCTCTCTCTCTCTCTCTCTCCGAACAAGAAGGTCGTTTTTTCCATTCTTTCCCGCCTTAAAATATCGTTAATATAAATAATAAAACAAAAGATATCAAAAATTATGAATATTTTAAAAATACTTTGCCTGAAAAAGTGCAAATAAATAAACGAAGTCCAAGGAGACAATGTCAACCTAAAGATAATTAATAATTTAAAAAATCGAATTATTTGATTACATACATTAGTAATTAACCACGTTTAATATTGAGTGATTTATGATTATTTTGTTAATTAAGTCAGATACGCACTTGTATACATGTTCCCGTGTTATAACTTTATCTGGTCCATTTAGCACGGGGTAATCTTGATTAATACACAAGTGTTCATTTATAATCCCGAATAGGTATAAAGCTGCTGAACTCAAATATTTTTAACATGATTCTTCATGGCCATTTAAACTCGTGAACTCTTTCTTTATCATTGAAATAATTATCAAAAAAATTATAAAATAAAACAAAAAAAAATATATATATATGATTTAGTTATTCTAAACAAGTTCCAGCGATTAACTAATGAAATTGTATGTTACATCTCGATCTGAATAGTATTTTCTAAAATAGTAACAACTACACTTAAGTAATTTATAAGTAGCATAAATCCTAGATGAAGTTACATCATCCTAGATTTAGTACTTAAATTCCGTTTCGGTGAACTAAATCTAGAATTTTCTCTACTAAATTCAATGAAGTCACTAAAATATAGATAAATTCACATTTAGTAGAAAATCAATTTAGTAGCGTTCATTGGAGTTAGAGTGCTTAATCCTAGATTCAGTAGCTTAAATTCTACATTCAGTAACTGAATCCTAGATTCAGTAATTAATGTGACTCAAGCATTCCATACCGGTACCACTGCACTTACGGTTGCAAAGTGGATATAAATTGCAGAAACATCTTGCACTCTGTTGGAAAACGCTATGCATTTTTGTGTTCTCATTGCATACGTGTTTCATACGTTCTTTCTATCAGCGAGCATCCGTCCAATGTGATTTCAGCAGTCACTATACAAGCTTTGAGCTGCACAAAACTTTTTGAACGGAATAAACTTTCAACCGTGTACATGTAAATACGCGATATTTACGATAAAAACGTTCTATGCTCGACGTCCATTATCATCCGTTAAACTTTCACTGTATCCTCTGTGCATTCTCTTGGAATCCTCGCAGCTCCACATCCGCTGCACCTATAACAGAAAAAAGTTTTGCTCGTCCGCTGTGTTTTTTTTTATACTTTTGTACTTCTTCTTCTTCAAGTTTTGCTTGTCCGCTGTGTCTTTTGCATATTTTTTGTGTCCATCGGTCATCTGGAGTGGGCCTTAAGAAAACCAATTAAAAGGTTGTCAGACAATCTTTTTGAAGGAGGGAAGAGGCGCTGTAGTACGTTAGAAGATGCTAAGATGCTTTAGATTTTTTCGGCTTAGAAGCATACCCCATCCCAATTGAAACCAAGTACTTAGCAATATCCGATATTACAGGCTTTAATCAACCATCCCCCAAATTAAAATATCTTTCCTTCAAAATATTATAATAATTCTTATATTATAATAATAATAATAATAATTTATTATATTATAATAAACTTTTAGGAACACAAAACAACTGACAATGATAACTAAAATTAATTATAATAAAAAATACCATCGCAAGATAACCAGCATAACACTGAAGTTGAAACCATATAGATGGTAATATTCGCGGAGGGCAAATTCTGGTGTAATTTTGCGATAGTATCAAAATAGCCATAAATAAGCTTCAGTAATGAATTCGTTGCATATTTGGTCAAAAATATTAAGCAAAAGATTTTATTTTGTGAAAAAATAATATCAAACAAATATAGCAGATTAATTTTGATATGCAATGTGTGAACATTTCAGAATGTTATTCCTCATCAGTGACACTAGGAACCGAAAAGGTTAATATACAAAACATTCCCCAAGCAGTTCCAAAATTACCTGTATCCAAATCCAGCTAAAGAATGTTTTTCATAAGGAAACAATCCTTAGTTGTGAACATGTTTTGAAAATTAAGGCGGCTTAAACTTTCCTACATGGTGCATTATCTGTCAACACAAAGTACTGATTACTGAGTTCAGGATATCTCGGGGAGTTTACTCCACCGGTAGCAGCATCCGCTCAGTGGTAGTAGATATTAAACAAATGCCTGTTTAATTTGATGTGCCATACTGATTTCGAAAAGTTATCCCAATTAGTGACAATAGGTACCAATAGAGATGATACATAAAAACACATGCCAAACTGTTATAAATTAATGAACTGTCATATAAATTTTCTGAATGAAACTAGGTGTAATAATTTTTTTAAAATATTTTAAAAATTGAAATTATTATAATATGACAGAATCAAAAGATTCAATATTTTATGAATCCAAATCCAGCAAAGACAAGGAATACTTTACATGAGGGAACTAAGTGACCTTTTAGAACTTGGGTTCACACTCAATAAAACTTTCAACAGCGGAAATTCAAGGTTCAATTTCTGCTAAGTTATATTGCCTTCGTTAAAACAATATTCTTCCCCGATACGACTGCTTAACGTAAATACTAAATCAAACAGTCGTTTGTTGTACTTTGAACTTTCTGAGCTCTTAACATTATGAATGATTATCTTGCTCGTTTTGATGTTTCCGTGTTGATTACTTTTTATCCGCTATAAACTGTTAAATTTAAAGCTGCGTTAAGTTTTTCAATTTTCTGATTTTTTTTGATTTATTAAAATATGTTTTTTTAAAAATAGATATCCTCTAACCACGATCCGTGAGATTCATTTTCTAAAAATTCATTTCTTTTAGCTGTAAATAAACGGAATCCTCTGACTGGTTGGTCAGTGTTTTACGATAGTAATTATGAGCTTGGAGCATGCGCGCGGATGTACGGAAAAACCCTAGAACCGAAGGTGAAACATGACAGATTGCATTAATTGTCCTTCAATAATATCCAAATGTATTTGAAATGGTGTTATGTATCCCTTACTAAGTCACAAATGACAAATTCAACGAAGTTCTGTGTTTGATTCATTTCACCGTTTTGAAAGTTGTGTTTAAATGACCCGGGTTTTGATGACGTAACCGTTTTTCTAATATTAGATCCCAAATGCTGCATCTCGCTGGGTGAATACGTAACAATTTTCTAATATTAGATCCCAAATGCTGCATCTCGCTGGGTAAATACTGTAATTTCTGTATTTATTCGAGCTTTTGTCGTTGAACCAAATGTAACATTGTTCATTAGGAACATCATTAATTAGATAAGCACAGTTTTAATTTTTTCTTTGACAACTTAATGCAGCTTTAAAGACAGTATTATTAAAATTTATGCAATTAGATTAACAATTTTGTGTTTACGTAATTAAAAAACGTCAAAAATTTTAATGTAAATGTTAGCGACTACAACACTGAAATTTTTATAATCAATTATCTAAAGGACATTTGAACAACATATCTTGAAAAATCGATCAACAGGGTTTATTGCGGTAGCCATGGACTAAATATGGCATAGTGGAACGTAAGTCTGTGGATGGAAATTTTCTCCTTCTAAAATCAAACACAAGTCAATGTTCAAAATACAATCAAAAAAGCAAAGTTAAAGCTATGGAAACTGGCAACGTAAGATTAGCACGTACAATTCCACTTGGAAAGTGAGACCAGATGCTTAAAAAGAGTAAGCACTTTGTGTCTAACCAGCTACATTTGTCTCTTATGAATCAAATTGACAATAAAATATGGAACTGTAAGACTTCAAATATATGTTAGAGTACTTGTTGATAAAGCAACATTATATAAATATTGGGATGACGCCGAAAAAGAAACTTTTCGTAGATAGTTTCTTTCGAGATTTTTTTTAAATTTGCTTCAACGGGAAAAAAAAACAACCGTCGTCATGAATTTATTATATATAGTTGATTAAAACAAATCATTATTAAATCTAGTGTTACAAATTCAAAGGTCCAAAAGATTGTGTGCCTCTGTGTGTTTAAATCTTTGGGAAGTTTTCAATTGTAATTGCATTTAACTAAAAAAAACCAAACAAACAAAGGAACCTGTGCTGTTTCGGGAGAGTAGATATATTCAGTTTTGTTTGTTACACCTGTTGTATGAAAGAAAGACCAATAACTTGGTAAAACACCATTATAGCTCCGGGTGAAATCAACATTCATGCAATAATCGACTGACAGGTTAAACTCTGTGCATATTTAGGAAACCAGGAATATATAAAAGTTACATCACCTTCATGCATTATCACTTTTATTATCAACAGCCGACGGTATCTCGATTTAAGTAAAAATCTTGACCGATTTTTTTTATTTTTTACTTATTGAAGCATATTAAATAAAGCTACATACCAATGCATGTGATGTATTTTTGCAGATTAAAATGCCGTGTAAAATTGTTGAAACAAATTAGAAAAAAAGATTAAGGTGAAGGAGTATATGTTTTAATGATATCAGCAATGATATACCTAATACCTTTCTGTAAACAAACTAAATAAAAAGTATCAAATGGGTTCATTTGATTAAAAACTAAAACAAACTCCTAGTGGACATTTTAGCGACTATAAATGTTACCTGTTGTCTACTATTGAAATTTGAGCGATAGATATATCTTTTCACTTTCACATTTAAAATATTGGATCTAAAACTGTCCATGCTTATTTTAATAAACAATTTTACTACAAACATCGGTCAATCTACACACATTCGAATGCCATAACAAAGATTAAAACAATATCGTACATAAGGATCAGACACATGAACGACCCTGTCCCAGTGTTTAGGGATAGATAGAGAAAAAACTAATTACTTGAAAGAATCTTATTAGACATATACATATTTAAATATCAGACTAGAATAGATATCTAAATACAAAGTTTGTCAAACATTAGATTTAACTCTTGCTTACGGAAGCTGTTAAGAAATCTGCCCCTAAAATGTTAACTTTTTATATTGAAATTCGCTCAGAACTCAAATGGGTTAAAATCTATCGCTGAAATGAACTTTTTTCTCTTTTGTCCTACGGGTTCGCTCTAATGTTAAACTCCGCTTAAAATCTGAATAAATTGTTAAAACTTATTTTGTTAATAGGAGTAGTTAGGTTAAAAAGATAGAATACAATTCAGGCTAAGGTAACTAAGGTTAAGAGAAGCTGTTTGAAGGGTTGGTCCAGATAGCGACACAATTTAAACGTGACAAGCGTATCCTCTAAGTGGGTTGCAACATGTTTATTATCACCTCATTGTTCTATTGTTTATATGTTCTTAACATTTTTTTTTATTAAGTAATCGTTGAAACCTTTCACCTCTCGAGTAAAGGACTAAAACTCTTTTGTGTAAGCCAGTTACTATCTCCAATGTGCTACTTATTAACAAACAATCTATTTTTATGAAAAATGGCATTATCTAAATACTAAAATTTGATTTAATGTTTAAACCAGAAATCCGGTTGCGTGAACAACGATCTTTGTTTCTACGTCAGTAAGGATATTATTACCATACACGTTTTCCTTCTTAATTATATTTCGGTAATAAGCTGATTCATGATTGGTTAAAGAATACGCCTCGTATTTAAAAAAATTTGAGGGAAAAAATTTCAAACTGAAGAGCTCAAAATGCATAAAAGAGCATAATTGACAGGGACAAAACACTGAAACATATATTCACAGGTGCTTTGCAACTTGTAATATATATATTTCTATTTTTTAAACAAAATTTCATAAATCCGTGATTAACGGAAATAAATGGACACTTGATCGCTAGATATTCTACTTGACAAAGAAATATGCCTTCATTCACTGCAGTGTTATTTTTCATGGTCATAGTGATTTTTAAGCCAGAAGTCTTTGGAAAGTTTGTTTCTTACAAAAATCCAAATTGTGGTAAGTAAGTTTTATTTATACAAAATCTTAAAGTTCATGTTTTTTCAGTTCTGTTTAAAGAATTAAGCAAAACATCAGAAACAAACATAAATACTTTTTCATGAACATTATAATATAGAACAATATAATAATAGGTATATATTACTTCAAAATTTTTGCAAGACAGCAATTATTGAATCATTTTTGTCCGTTATCTAGATAATGGACAAGTAATTACGATAACTTAATGGTGATTCTTTTTTTTCATTTATTCGTTTATTATTATTTTTTTAATATATATATATATATATATATATATATATATATATATATATATATATATATATATATATATATATAATTTATTTATATTTTTTCGTTTTCTTGGGTATTTTAGGAGTTGCAAACTACTTTTTTTACCTGCATTTTGTTTAGGAAAATTTGTTAAAATGAAACTAAAGGCCAGAAAAAATATATCATTTTTTAAAAGTAATAAATGTACGATGTCTCATGTTCAGGAATGATATCAAATTTCAGCATAAGTATTAATCAAGCTGTATTGATGTCAAAGAACGTATAGTTTGAATTCACGACAAAACGCACTTATTTTGATGTGCACGCATTTTACATTTATTTGATTGCTAAAGCGGGAAATTACAGTAAGGTTTCTTATTTATTAAAATTAAAAAAAAATAGTATTGTAATGCAAATACATGTATTGAAATATGGTTATTGTCAGATATGACTAATTATATTTATTTCAAATGTTAGAGTATGAACTTTTTATGCACAAAAGGTATTACTTAAAAAAAATATACTTACGGTTGTACAAAACTCAGTTTCACAAACTTCACACATGTCAATTTTTAATTAAGTCGTCTATTTAACAAGCAAAGTCTATATGATATGTTAAATAATACAAATAAATATTTTTAAAATTTTATTTTGTGTATCATTAAACATTTCGAATGAAATTGATATTTATATTGAAATCGGAAAGAAACCTTGATTTGATAAATTCAATTTTATTCGTCATTAAAATCTGACGTGTTTAGAAAGGTTTCAATAAATATAAAAACGAAAAAATTAAAAGAAAAATATTTGACAGGAATCCTAATTTATAACTTTTTTATTTATGCAGTTTAAAATTAAAATTCAAAAAATGAGATGCTAGAAAATATCTCTAGGTAAAATTAGGTAGTTTCTATTTGTTTATATACCGGAAAAAAATTGATAAAAACGTTGCATACTAGCAAATTATTTTGGTGAAAGAAAAATTGAAATACTTTTCCAAATAAAATATGAATACAAGATTATTTGTTTTAAAAAATGATTATAGAAATGTTTTTTAAAAATTATGGAAAATGTATGCTGTCTGGTAGAATTAATACTATATCTCGGAATGCAATAAAGAAAATGTTGATAAAACGTTGATAAACTATCATTCATTTATTAAGTATAAATTGATTTTATTTCTCTTCAATCAAATCTATTAACATTTTTTCAAGTTCTAATTCTTATTTACTTGACATTAACAAACGTTTAGACTTAAATTTGTTGAATGTGGAAACTTTCTGATATATAGAAGACGGAATTTTTTAAATAAAAACATGTCATTTCTAACAGTTTACTCAACTGTGAAAACGACACAATTGAAGTTGAATAAAGACAAGACAAAAAGAAAAGCCAACGAGATTTGGCAACGACCTGAGGGGCTACAAAAACTTTAAAAAATAATAAATGTGCATGTAACTGATAACAGATCATTAAAAAAATCTTCACTTTTTGTACAAATAACAATTATTAAACAAAAAAACATTTCAAGCATACGATTGCAAGGAACAATCATTTTATCTGTATGTCATGCACAAAAATGGAAAAAAAAACATGATTATTGTTTTTTATATAATTTATTTATTTATTTATTTATTTATTAATATTATTATAATTATTATTATTATTATTATTAATGAAAACATGTATATGATATATTTGTCTAATTTTTAACGTCGAATTAAAAGAATTTATAAAAAGTTTATTTTCCATGTCACAACTTTTTTTGTTATTATTTCAAAAACCCTTTCTAGATAACATTTCTTATAATTGATAAGTAAAATTAAAAACTCATTGTATCTTTTTTCAGGAACATACGCTAACAATATTCTTAATGTTTTGTCTAATCAAGATGAAAATGCATTAAAACACTTTTCTCTTGAAGAACAGCTATTTATTCTTTTGTGTGCGGTAAGACAGTTTTATTTGTTTTAAATCTCCTTTTCTTCGAAATTCTAGTAAAATATAAATTGTTATTTTTAAGGAACTTAACATTTAATATCTATGACGAAGTTGTCATTTTCATTTCAAATTGAAAAAAAAATTTGCTTTAAATTATCAGTGTCAATAAACAATAAAGAAATCTTATAATTCTTTCATCCTGGGGTAAATTGTCTCTGATCATAATATTTAATATTGTCAAATTTTGTATATTAGGTACAAGTTGTTTTAATTAATCCTTATTATTATTATTATTATTATTTAGTTACAAAGTGTACTTTGTTTGTATCAATATCTTTGTTTCTTTTGTAACGAACTCTTTCTTATTAAAAATAAATTATAGGATTTCTTTGAAAGACCTTACGCAAGCAAGTCTGAAGCGAAATAAGGCGGCGTCTCTTCCGACACCAATTGTTATTAAAAATCTAGGAACGGTTCTGACCCTACGCACAGTCGACAAGCATAAAGTGTTTTAGTCTCAAAATACTTCGGGCTACTAAATGTTTAAACATAAACACTTTGCTTTTGCTTGTTCTAATGGTAATTTACATATAAAAATCTTCTTTTGAACTTTACAATTATAATTCAACAAACTTAAGGCAAGATTTGGAAAACAAACCACTCTTTTGTCATCACTTTCGGAACTCATCGGGATATGGAGTTCTTCTTGTCCTTATATATGTATGTATTTGTGTTTCTGTGCTTTTAATGTGTTTTGTCTTCTGTTTCATTTTAAAAATGTCAATCCTTTTTTATAAATTTTATTTCTTCTTTTACAGGTAAATAAACAAAAGGGGCGAATTAATACATTAGATACAGAAATGAATGACTTTTTGGACAAACATAAGAATAAAACATGCGTTCGGACAACTATGGAATGATTATTTTCCATAGTTGTGCCACCCCAAGGAGACTTCTTATAAAGAAAATTTTTATGTAATATTTAAGTACCTTTCTTCAATAAAAAAATTCACCAAAAACAATTAAAAATTTTTTGGCTAGTTTTTGAAATATTTAATTTTTTCTTTTTTTAAAAATCAAATTGGAATTCCAATTGGAAAAATGAAAAATTCCAAATGAAAATATTGTTGGAAAAATTTCCCACTAAAAAATTTTAATCCAACACACGTATCCTGGGAAACAAAAGCCAATACAAATTTAATTTTGCTAAAAATTCCAATGTAATTTATAATTTGGAAAATGTTCCAAAAATATTGAAATCTTGGAATAATTTACCAATTGGATAAAATCCAAAATAATGCTATAATTATTCCCATTATTCCTTTGTTGGAAAAATTATAAAAAGCTTTTTAATCAACGGAAATCTGGTTATTAATAATTTACATTCAAAATTGGGATTTAAGATTACACGTTACAAAGAGAAAAAAATACTTTTTTGTTTGTTTGTTAAGAGCATTGAGAATGTTTTGAGCAATAATTTCACAAAGAACATAGTCTTGTTACAGGTATTGAGGCCATTATGATTAGATTAAATGATTCTATCATATTTTTTAAAATATTAAAATATCAAAACTTAAGATAATGAACCTCACAATGATCATAAATGTACGGGGGAAATATTATTGTGCAGTTTGGCTATTATCAATCTTCAGTAAATGATTGGATTTTATAATCAATCAAAAGCTGCAATTTGATGTACCACTAAAATACATATGCTGTGCAATGCCATATGCCCACTGTTCAAGCAGGCGAGCTAAACGGATTCTTCCCCGAACGACTACTCGATTAAAACAAACAAGTTATTAGTTAAGGGATTAAGAGGCCTTTCTAAGGATCAAGAGTTCTTTACCTGTAATTTTATTTCTTTAAAGAAAATTGAAATAGAAAAGGAAAATATTCAGTAATTATAATAAAATGGAATTCAAAAAATACTAAAGTTATAAAAAAAACAACCAAAACTCTATTAGTAATTATAATAATAAATTATACTCAGTATCAGATTATATGAATTAGATGTTAAGCATTTACAATATGCAATGCACAAATTATCAATATAGCACTCGTTTGACAATAAAGTATATAACATATTACGAAACAACATACATGACATATACATCATCATTAGCAGCATCAAGCAATAATAATAATAATAATGGAGCACTATGATAGATAAAGCAATAATAATAATAATGATAATAAACACAAATTATAATAATAATAATCACAAATAGAGCACTAGAGATATAAAGCAATAATAATATACAGGTTACATCATTATCAGCATCATCATCAAATAGAGCGCTACAATTAACATGAACAAGAGTCTAAAATTATAATCTCCAATAAACAATGCAGAATTGTCAGTCAACCAATGTGTAGAAGTTGGGATGCAGAGTCGGCGTAAGTCGCCCATTCTGGTAAAGTTCCTTCAAAGTTGTCAGGCGACGATCGATGTTGATGTATCCCTTTGCACGAGGACGGGTAGTTCCACCAGCAGCTATCGTATTCTCGCAATATCATTGGCGTTCTGGACATCTTTAAATGTCTGTATCGCTGTGAAAATGTTTGAATGTGAATGCTGAGTCATCTTTTTTAGTTTGTTCTGCCATCCCTCAATGTTGATTATAGTTCTTGGTCCTTGTGTTTCGTAGTGGTTCCAAAGTGCCTGATCTCCCTCAACCCACTGATCAGTAACATAGTCTGTAAATGGTTGCGTCACTTGTGTGATGTCTGTGTCGTCACGGTCTTCAAGTGCCTGGAACCAAACATCTGCTATAGCATCCATCGGTATAAGGGGTAATATAGCCGCACGTCTTACCAAGGTTATTACGTCGTCGTTGTCACGGTGAAGTATCTGTAGTCCAGAACCTTGCGTCTTTCTCCACTGTGTGAAGTGGAAGAAGCATCCCTTTGTCTGTATGCCTGGGAACACCTCCTTTATTGCATTGTGAGCGGCTAATACTGCAGTGTTAGGAGCAAATTGAAGTTCAAGGTCTGTCATCTATAACAGTAAAAAAAATACATATTTTTAATCACATATGATATATTGTCATTAGTTGTCTGGTGAATGCAAAATGCTATTCATTTAATCTTAAAAATAGATATTCTGACTTTTTTCCTGATACTGTGTACTACAAATATAAAAATTTCTGCCACTTCACTTATAGCTGATGACGTCTGAATACTAGCGAAATATTCTTGACTGGGACGTAAAATCACATTCAATCAATAAATCACTATATAATTGAATAACTGTTTTAGGAAATTATATTACCTTTTCCTCAAGCAAACTAAAGAAGCGTCTGTATATAGCTTGACTGTTTCCTGGAAGAAATGCATAAACAACTGGTGTCATCTTGTCAATCTGTATGTGGATGCTGTATACCTGGTAGAACAGGCTTGGACATGTGAAGAAGGTACCATCGCAGGAAAATTTGTCAGCACTGGTTAAGTCTTGGAGGTTTGCAAAGGCTATCATTCTCCTGGTCTGGTGTGTTTCATCAAATAGAAGAAACTGGTCGCATGTTGCTGTCTCTGTCCATTTTCCCTCCAGTCTGATGTCTGCCTGAGTCTTTGTAAGTGGTGACGTCTGTCTGCGTCGAGCTGTGTACGGTATTGATTTTATTGAATTAAACGTTGGCAGCTGTTCTAGTACTTCTCAACTTGTGTCATGCCATTCGTTGTCTCGAATTTTGTTGAGTTTCTCTATGAATATCGATGGTATTGGTCCGACTTCTGAGCAGCGCTTGGTAACTTTATTCATAATCTCTTTCAAAACTACTTCGGCGTAGTTTGCTGTGTGTCTGTGTGGCTGTCTTCCAAATCTCGTCGGTATGTTGTTGACAGTAGATAAGAATGTTGGGCAACTGGAAACAACACATCTCCAAAACACCTTGTCTGTACCTCTGCGGTTAACCCTGTACATGAAGCCGTCTACGGAAAGATTCTGATCCCCTTGTCTGTTGATGATGAGCTTAACATTTAACTGTGTGTACGCCATTGTGACACTAGAAATGATGTAAATCCTCATTCTGACCAACATTATATAGAACGTCTTGGCTTGCTGTGCTCCAGAAGCTTACGATTCACTGTTCAGAATAGTAAGCTTGCAATTTAGCAAATGGCATATATCTTGCAGAGTGCAAGAGTGCAATCAGAAATAATTAGCTTTTTAGATGAGTACTGCTTTCTTTAATAAAATAAATTTCTTCATCTATTTATTTGTTTATTTATATATAGCACAAATACCAGTTGAATTTTGATGTGCCAGATGTGCACATTTCGGAAATTCATTCCTCATCAGTGACACTAAGACCGAAAAGTTTGATAATAAAAAACATAAGCCAAACAGTTGGAAATTAATGAATCTAAAGTTCCAAAATTATGTTAATCCAAATCAAGCTAAGGAATGCTTTGCATGAGGGAACAAACCTTAGTTTTAAACAAATTTTACAATTTAAGGCAGCTGAAAATTTTGTTAAATGGTACATTTTCTGACTAATTAAAGGAGAAAAAGTTCAATATTGATTTTAGCATATTTAATTTTTTATTTAAAAAACATTTTCTGTGAATAATAACTAATTTGTATATCTTTCATATTTATTAATAATATTATTATTATTAACATATTTTATTTCAGTTTTATTTTTCTGTTAAAAAAAATATTTTTTCTGTTAATAAAAATAATTTCATAAATTTTATTATTTTTACATATTTTTGTTTGTTGAAAAAACTTTTTTTCTGTTAATAAAAAATAATTTCTTTAATTCGGTTATTATTATATTTTATTTTTATTTTATTATTTTTACATATTTTTATTTGTCTTATTACTTTATTTTATTTTATTTTTAATAATCTGTAATATTACAGGTAAAAATTCCAGATAAATCACCCTTGAAAGGCCCCTTAATCCCCACCTCTAATTACTTGTTGTTTTATGCGAGTAGGCGTTCGGGGAACAAACCGGAAGAGAGTTATTTCTTAATTCAAAGAAGATCATGTATGTTCACATATAGGATTGTTTAACTGGTTTGTTCCCCGAACGCCTACTCGCATAAAACAACAAACCTCTCTTCCATATGTGATTTTTACTTGATAACTTACAATTAAGTGCACATTACCAAAATTTCAAACTGAAGATAGAAATAAAATATATCACAGCTGTTGTCAATGACTAAAATGCACAAAACTACTCTTATCCATTTAAATTAAAAAACATTACAAATTAAAAATAAATCCTCCTACAATGTACCAAAATGTTATAAATTCAAGTAAGCTATCAGGAAAAGAAATTATAGTATATTTCATTTGCCATGTATGCTCAAAATAATTTAAGGGGCCTTTTTGGACTTAGGGAATTAAAAAGTACTAATAAATCACTTCTCACCATCTAGGTTCAAATCCCACTCCAGCAGATCATAGTGCGAGAAAGTTGTCAGTTCACTTGACAAAGATTTTCTCTGGGTAATCTAATTTCCTCCACTATCCCAGACCTGACCACCTCAGTATCGATAAAAAATATTGACTTGGGCATAAAACATCCTTACTCAACTCAGATATTTAGAAATTGACTAAAATGATATTTCTATCTGATAATGAAAATAATGATAATTTTTCATTGAATATTTCAAAGCTTTAATGACAGATAGTTCAGAAAAGAACAATGAAACTGAAATTCATGAGTCCATGGAAAAATATAATCTCCCCTAGTTAAGAATATCTGAAATGACTGATTACATGTACTTGTATTACTAAAATTAAAATGATAACATTAAAGTACACCATAATAAAAAAGTTAAACAGGAATAAAACATGTAAATTACCTTATTGCTAAAAGGGAAGAATGGATGATAGAAGGAATAAAGGAAGAAGTGATTGAATACCACTATGTAAAACCATGCATGTTTGAGAAAGTATAGTGAAGAATAAGGAAATAATCAAAATAATAAACACTGGGAAATAAATCAATAAATGAATAAATGAATGAATGAATGAATGAATGAATGAAGTTATAACCATGTAATATGGGGAAATATTGAATACTAGTATTTTGTTTATATAAGAATAAATAAATAAATGAATGAATGAATGAATGAATACATTTGATTAAAAATAAAAAAAAGTTAACATATATTAATATTTTAGTAAAAATTTCCATAAGGCATTTCAAAAACAAGACCCCACAAGTTTAAATAAAAGTAAAAATTCAACCTACAGGTTATTTTATTTTTATTACTTTCTGTGTATGTTCATAAAATCCATGATTAATTTATTGGGCTCCATAAGGGGGGTGGTAGTGAAAAACTTAAAAAACTTCTCCTCTGAATCTACAAGAGATATACGTGAGTTATTGCATTTATAACATCCTTAGGTCATCTATTTTCAGATTTGCACAAATGGTAGCCATGGCGCTGAAAATGGGAAAATTGTAAGGCACTGAGTGTGGAAATTGCTAAAAATTATATATTTGTCACTATATCTTGAAAACTATTAACTTTTTGTTAAAAAAGTTAGGCATGTATTTTAGAATATTGCAGATATTGAAATGACGATCATTTTGATATATGGTCTAGGGTCATTTGTTGAAAGGTCAAGGTCACAGTTGCTATAGAAGACTTAAATTGCTAATTATCTTGAAAACTATTAACTTTTTGTATAGGCATGTATATTAAAATATTGTAGATTTTGCAACAACAATCACTTTGATATATGGTTCATGATCATATGTTGAAAGGTCAAGGTCACAGCTCAAGACTGAAATTGCTTATGATCTTGAAAACTATTAACTTTTTGTATAGGCATGTGTATTAGAATATTGTAGGTATTGCAACAACAATCATTTTGATATATGGATCAAGGTAATATGTTGAAATGTCAAGGTAACAGCTGCAAAAAAAAGAGAATTAGATTGCTAATTATCTTGAAAACTATTAATTTTTTGTATAGGCATGCATATAAGAATATTGAAGGTATTGCCATGACGATAATTTTTCATATATGGATCAAGGTCATATGTTGAAAAGTCAAGGTCAGACCTGCAAAAAAGACTTAAATTGCTAATTATCTTGAAAACTATCAACTTTTTGTATAGGTATGTATATTAAAATATTGTAGATATTGCAACATCAATCATTTTGATATATGGTTCAAGATCATATGTTGAAAGGTCAAAGACACAGCTCCAAAAAAAAAGACTGAAATTGCTTATGATCTTGAAAACTATTAACTTTTTGTATAGGCATGTATATTAGAATATTGTAGGTATTGATATGACAATCATATATGGTTCGAGGTCATATATGTTCAAAGGTCAAGGACATAGCTACATAAGTGTACTGAATTTAATTAATGATTTGGAGATTATTCATTGCACTACAGTTACTTAATGTATATTATATAAGCTACTTATAAATGAAATGTAAGTGGATATAATTCTGATGTTCTTAACTTGAGAAAGCTTTTAAAAGTTTCTGTACTTAATATATTGTCTATTGCACTTTGCAAACAATATTGGACATATCTTCAGGTAAGCGTTAAGCCCATAGGCCTCTTGTTTATTTATTTACTTCTTTTTTAGATGTTTCTTTGTTAATTAATTAAATAATTAACTGTTTAGGTACCAAGTTAAAATTCTAATTCATATAAATGTCACAATAATTATTGATTAATAAGAAACTAAATATAAATATTTTCAATATATATCAATGAAACTAATTAAATGAAATTAACTGGACATTTCACACATGATAATTATATAATTATGTAAGTAAATTATACTAGATAAAACCATCCCAGCAATAGATAAGTATCAGTTCTTGATAGCAGTTTAGGTATTACAGGTAAATATTTGATCTGATTGAGCAGTTTATATACATATACTAGTATTACCACTGTATAAGGAATAGTACTTCTATGACGTATTAAATAAGGGTTTACTATCAGTTGACAATATTTATGTATGAAGTTCATATTAAAATAGAAGCACAACAAACACGACTATAACTAAAGTTCTTGGGTATTTCTTACATGGATTTTAAAATTTCACAAATTGATATACCCCTACCCCCTATGTGCACTGCATTAGCAATAATAAAAATATAACTTAGATAACTTGTGATTTGGACACGGACTGGTATGTTTGTGATTTGTTATATAACTAAAGGGCTGTCATTACAGAGTTTAAGAACTTGACAGTACATATTCTGCCTTAACCACTATACACAGAGAGCAGACAATCATATAATATGTCCATTGACCAGCATCACTTACCCAATGACTTGCATTATAATGTACCTGAACTCAAAAGTAAACCTTTTTACCAAATCTGACATGAACATCCATATATGGCACAAGATGTCATCATCAACTGTAATGAGTGTTTATTTCCATGAAGGAATAAAGTATACAAACCAATAAAACGATGCACGACTATGAAGCAAACAAAAAACAAATTGTTTACTACAAAGCAATTGTGAAAATACATTTGCCGAACATGAAAAAAATGCAGAGTAAATAGACTTAAGCATTTACTTTTTTGCAGAAACTGGGGTTTTTTTACCAGCAAAGCTGGATTATTGCAAACTATACTTCATTTCATTTTCATTTATTTCAAAATGAATACCTCAGGCACTCGGAGAGTGGAACATGAGGGCATGTTACAATTATGCAATAGCGATCTGGTAAGATACAATACATCTATATACAAGATAATATCTATAATACACAATATAATATTTATATTACATTATGCTATATCTACAACACCTATATAATGCAATTGAATTACTTAAACTGTTCTTGCATAAAAGATATAAAAGTGGTCACATTAGACAAAAATGTCTTGTAAGCAATATCAAATACATGTAATATTAAATAATTCATACATTGTATAATGATATTATTTTTAACATTATTATAATAATAATAATACATGACATATAAAGCAACTAAATTACTTAAACTATTTTTGCAGAAAAGATATAAAAGTGGTCACATTAGACAAAACTTTTTCGTTAACAGTGTTAAATAATCCATACATTTTTTCATATAGAGAATATTTTAAATAATAATTTGATACATATTTTAACCTTCGTTGAGTAAATTGTTTACTTATAAATAAATAATGAGATTTATCCCCAATAGTTTCTGGGCAAAAAGGACAAATTGTATCATCTTTTGTTACATTATTCCATCTTCCTGTTTCTATTGGGAACTTGTGGTTTGAGGTACGAAATTTACAAAGAGTTATTGCTTCATTGTATTCTAATTTAAACAGATATTCTTCAAGTTTAAAAACATTTTTTGAAAGAAAAAGAAAAATTACATCCTGAAGAGTTACCATTACAATTACTATATGATTCTTGTATATACATATCTTGAAGTACATTTTTAAAAAAAAGTTTGTAAGAAGACAAGTCGAGATAAAACTGATTATACCAAAGAAATCCTAAACCAGCATTACATAACATATCTTTGATAATTTTTATGATCTAACCATTTTGATTTTAAATCACCACGGAAATACAATTCATCCATTAATTTATACAAGTTTAAAGATAATTTGTCACCAAGAAAAATACTACACCAAAAATTATACAATCTTAATTTTATCTGAATTCTAAGCGGAAATCCACCAAGTTCACCATAGACCATATAATTTGGAGTACCTTTCTTTAATTTCAATATACGTTTACAAAAATCTAAGTGTACATTTTCTACAATATTAACGTTTTCATAACCCCATATTTCAAATGAATATAACAAAACTGATGAAACTAAACTATAAAAAGTTGTAATTGCAAATCAATAGGTATTTGTATATAATCGATTTTACCTAACAAAGAATACATAGCCTTTTTAGCATTGCAAGCCAACATTTTTTTCATATCTACAAAAGTATTGTTTTACTTAAAACACATACCAAGATAAACAAAAGATTCAACAACATCAAGTTTTTTACCACTTAAAATAAAATTCATAAGCTTTTGGTTTTTCCTTTTTCTAAAAACTAGAACCTTTGTTTTATCTGGATTCATCTCAAGTTTCCATAATTTGCAGTAGTCTATATAAGAATCAAGACATTTCTGTAAACCACACTCGCTATCAGAAAAAAACACAGTATCATCAGCATAAAATAGAAAAAAAACTTAAAATATGCATCGAATTTATCATACAATATTTTACACATAAATTCTGTGCCCAATACGCTATTCTGTTCAAAAAAATCTTGCAAGTCATTAAGATATAAAGAAAATAAAAACGGCGAGAGATTTTCTCCCTGTCTTACCCAATTTGTGACATGAAAAAATATGATAATTCATTATTTACTTGAACACATGACTTAATTGACTAATACATGTTACATATTACAGTAAAATTTTTGCCATTTATATCTGCGTTTTCTTTCTTTCTTTCTTCGTTTTTTTCCTCCAATGTCTGGGGCACCACCGTTAAAGGTGTAACTGTAGCAACTATAAAAATCACAGTATTTAAATCCAGTTAAAAATCAATAAAAAGTCCTGTGAGACAGTTTAAACAAAAGAATCACACTAAAACTGTCCGGAGCTACCACCGAATATAAGTTAAACTATAAGTAAGTTAAACTCTGTGTGAGACACAGTTGTGGCAGTGGTAATGTTAATGGATAAAACATATAATAAAATACAGTATC
Source organism: Tegillarca granosa (assembly GCA_029721355.1). NCBI lineage: Eukaryota > Metazoa > Mollusca > Bivalvia > Arcoida > Arcidae > Tegillarca > Tegillarca granosa. The sequence continues at coordinate 19,211,359 of CM056596.1, forward strand.
TACATGCACACACTTAAACACCCAATACCAAGCAATTCACTACGCTTTATACGAATGGCAAAGCACAACCCCATTGCAATTGATTCAATTTTATCTGCTGTAACATCATCCTGTAAGACTAATGGAATAGATGAGTGCATTATGTCCAAGATACACTGCAGTAAATTAGCTTTACGCTCGCAGAATCTGTTAAAGTGATGTTGCAACTTGTCCAGTAGAACATTGTTCTCTAACATGTGTGAGAGCACTACAGTCAAGAATAAAGTGCATGCGAGTTTTAGCATTCTGCATACAAAGTTGACAATTTGGTTTAACATTGTACTGATTGAACCTATGTTTGTTTTCTTGTAACAGATAAACGCCAGACACTAACCGAGCTTTAATGCAGGCCTTGCGAATATAAACAGAGTTTGACGACTTAATGACTAACTCTCGCACACAGATTTCTTTTTCGATTCCACAATTGCGTATTGTATTTGCTAGCATAGTCAGTATTTGCATTTGTATGTAAGACTCGACGGGGAGCTGCCCAGAATCCGGTGTCCTTTCAGGAAGACCTTGTAGATTTTTCAAAACACTTCCTTGGAACTGATTTAACTGAGAGTAGCTTTTCCTTGAGAGCGCTATACCTTTCAGTCCAAATAAGAGCCTAGGCCGAACAAAAATATCCCACATGTGTATTCCAACCTTTTGATTGACCCCGTTGTACCCATGCATTCAAGCTCCCATGAGTGCGTATGCGGCACGTCTTGCTAGTTTAATTCTATCTGTAATAAAATCATTTTGAGCAGCACTCTACCAATACATAGATGCACATATGAAGACAATCTTTCCAGTGCAGAGTTATTCAGATTCAGGTTATATGATGTTTTATCACAATTTTTACCGAACAGCATGGATTTTTTTTTTCTAGAACTAATCTGGTAGCGCTCATTGTATGAAAAACTCCCTTGAACTTTTAACATGAACTGCATATTCAGTTAAGATTTCGCCAGCAACACTATATCATCTGCACAAGTGGGACTACCTACACCAATAGATCCAATCCTGAAGCCTGATGTTTGTGACTGTAATGTATCTAGTAATGGGTTTATAAACAGTTTATATAACGGGGCTGAGATTATACCACCTTGTCGCACACCTTGCTCTTCTTTAAAACTCGATGATAATTGGCATTTCCATTTTAACTTGGACGATATGTTAGTGTACCAATCATTTACTACCAGCCAGTCGAAATCCTCAACCCCACATCGATGAAGTGATCTCAACACTGAGGAGTGTCATACTACATCGAATCCCTTTGTTGCTTCAATAAATGTAGCAAATTGTGTTTCACCATTATCTTTAGCTTCTGCAATAGATTCTGTCAGCAGCAGTGACGCAAATGTTGGTGATACATGTTTAGTAATCCACGTTGCAGTGGGTTTTGAACAGAGTCCAATGAAACGACATTTTGTTCAATAGTAGTTTTTCGAATACTTTGCCAATTACACTAGAGACTGTAATCCTCCTGTATGAATTCGGGTCATGTAGCGGTTCGTCATGCTTTTTATATATTGGTGTTATTATCCCACATTTAAATAGATCTGGTACCTTATGTTCAGAATATATCTTGTTGAACAAAGCAGCTAAGGCCTGACATAAAAACAAACCACCATACTTTAGATGTTCAGATGTAAGCATGTTTTCATCTGCAGCTTTACCTGACTTTAGTTGAGATATCACTTTCGCAACATCAGAGGCTGTTGTAAATGAAGAAGTTCCTGCAGTAGTTTCTAAGTAAAACTTGATATAATCTCTATCTGTTTCCACTAGTGACTTGTGCCATTCATTATACTGAGATGTAGTACAATGTAGACCTACTAATATTTTGGAAGAAGTCACGCCAGCCATTGAGTATATCCTCATCAGTTGAAACAGTTACGTCATCAATTGACAGATTGTTAAGTTTCTTTTGGTGACCATTACATTGAATTTTATAAGCCGGAAGAACAATTTTTGTTAGAATGATGCCATTCCATGATTTCTTGATAGTGGTTATACCTGGTTCTAACCTCTTCTCTTCTTATTTACTGACGCAATTCTTTTTAACAGCTTTACACTTGTTCCACTGATTACCACCTTTGACAGACTCGCTCTCTTTCCAAGTCCTATGCAGATTTTTTACTTAGCATTGACAGTTTTCGTATTTTTAAGGTCCAGTGATAACGACGATTATTGGAGCCTGTTCTATCACATTTAGACCTTATCTCAGATGATTCTAAGGCAGAATTATTGAACACATGTGCAATCTGCATAATTAGTTCCTGACTGTCCACTATTCTAGACCAATCGATATCTTTTAGACCCGACTCCACCTTGTCACAGTACCTGACAAGATCACATCTACTCCAGTTAACTTTGTGTTGTGTAGATTAAGAACCTTTTAGTTGATTGACGGGGCCTCATGTGAATGACCAAGGAGTGTAAAAGAAGCCAAGACAGGATCATGGGTAGAAGTATTGGAACTGTCTCTCCTTTTGATCTTTATGTCATTAAGCACAATACAATTGTCCTTTGTTAGTATATAGTCAATCTGCGACTCACTTGTACCGTTTGAATGATGAAACGTGGATGTATGAGGGAAGTGAATGGGTAATATTAGACGAAGCTCTTGACATGCCAGCTGAAACACTTTGTCCCTAGCAGAAGTAGGTGTTCTTAAAAAGGAGGCGTGCATATCCCCTAACACTTAATTTTGCAATGCTTGAATTTCTCGCATAGCTCTGTTATTTCATCCAGACATTTATCATATTCCACATCATACTTGTTCCCTCCATTCGTTGGCATATACACACAGATAATACATATGCACATTTCGGTAGTATTAACGGTAATAACAATAATTCTCTCATTAGCATCGTCATGTTTTGTTACATATGTATCTAGCGATTTACGCCATAACAGGCTTCCCCATTGAACCCCCGAGTTCTCTGTTTTGGTAATACAGGCTCATATTGGTCGTTGAATTTAAGATGGATGTTAAATCCATGCTCATCTGCAAACTTTTCCATGATTGACTTTCAAACATTAATAACCTGTGTTCCTGAATGCCTAGGATGTCAACTGCTTTTCAAACATTAATAACCTGTGTTCCTGAATGCCTAGGATGTCAACTGCTTTTAACAGTTCACTAAAGTAGACGGTATTCCTAATGAACCCTTCAACATTGTATGTCGCAACGGATACACATAATGGATTGGATAATTTTGTCCATGAATAAGAGACCCTCTCATTAGTCTGTTTGCTTGAGTTATGTAATGTGGTTGTGTTGCCATTTGAAACATCATTTGGTTGCAATTGTGTGGAGGAGTGTCGTTTTGCCTTTTCCAGGGTGGTCTGTTTTTCTTGTGGCACTTACTAAAAAAAACGATGTGCATGTTTGAGCTTGTTACCATGTTCCTGTATCACACACATTTGTACTTCCTAAAACTGTATCATCTACAGTTATCGTTTATCATTTTTCTCCAAAGACCCGACCTCCAAACCTTGTCAAATGCACATTTGAGATCGATAAAAGCGCAAAACAGGTTTTTACCATAATTAAAATATAATGTGACAAGAAAAATAAAATAGAAATATTATCCAAAGTAGAATGACCTTTTCTGAAACCAGACTGTGCTTTCTTAATTAATTCATACTGATCGGCATATTTATTCAACCGACTATTAAGTATACTGATAAAAAATTTACTTAAACAGCTAAGTAAAGTGATACCTCTATAGATTTCAGGTTGTGTTTTTGACCCTTTATTTTTGAAAATAGGTTTAATAATTCAGCCACACATCAGGGACTTTACCACCATCTAATATAATATTAATAATTTTACATATACTGGTAACAAAATATGAATAGTAGCTACAATATACTCATTAATAATAAGATCAGCGCCTGGCGCTTTGTATTTTTTAACAATTTAACAGCACACAATACTTCATTTTCAGTTATATCATCATTCAAAATACCATTAGAATCTGTATTATGTAAAATATTTTCAGTTACAATAACCTCCTCAGAAAAGCTACAAGCATTCAGATCTTTAAATGATTATACATATCGCCAAGAGAAACACCAATATTATCAGATTCATTGTCAATACTCTGATTTAACCTATTTAAAATTGTCCAAAAAGTTCTACTGTTTTGTTTTCTTAAACTACGAAGCTTTATACCTACAATAAATCTATATTTTTAAAAATGGCGGGCGACTTAAAGTCTGTTTATATAACTTACATTTTTTTTAAATGTTCCTTATTGGCAGTTTTTTGTTTCTGTTATATAATGTCTTTGCACGGTGAAATTTTTCTCGCGCGGAATAGCATTCCTTTCGAAAGCACGGTCGCGAGTTACTTCCCTTTCTTGACACATGACTGTTATGTTTATACCCAAACACGTGTTTGGCACTGTTTGTAAACAAATCATTAATATGTTCAGTCACTCTGTTTATCACAATATCGCCCGGTAATTTTGCACTATCAAGTAAAGATATCACTTAATCTAAAGAGTTTGATTCAAAATGTTCCGTGTATTCGTTTTTCAGACCACTGTTCCACTTGATGTAGTCTTAAGATGCATTTTCACTAAGATTACCAACAGGAATTGTTAATCCTAAAGATTTCTGAAAACTAAAGCTAATTACAGAATGTGCGTCCGAGAATAACTGGTTAAAATCGTGAACTTCAAAATGGCACAATTTCGAAAATATAAAAGAAGAACATATATTATGATCTACAACACTTCTATCTTTACACGTAGTTTTACCCATTTTATAATCCTTATCTATCCTGCCATTGGCAAGATAAATATTATTATTTTTACAAAACTCTATAAGGGACTATCCAAATAAACTAGGTTTGCTTACATCTATGCTATATCTCACATTGAAATCGTAACGATCCGGGGATGTATCTTTTTCACATAACAAATCACTTGTAAATTGATTTATATACACATGGTCAGATAACGTGTTGGTACGCGCATTAAAATCGCCAATGAAAGTCAAATAGTTATTTCGGTAAAGGTGCATAGCTCATCCTGTATTTCCGAGAACGAATCTGCTGACGAATAGTTTGTAATATACGGGGGATATACACACAACCTACAAGCAAATCCTTATCTTCACCCATTAGTTGTGTTGATAAGAGCATCCACATTACATAATCACTATCGCTTTTGAAGAATTTGAGATATTGTTCTAATTTTTTTTTTTTTTTTTTTTTTTTTTTTTTTTTTTTTTTTTTTGGTATATCACCGCTATGTCACCAGATTTAGAAAGACATCTCGATCTATTTTTCATTTTAATTTTATATCCATATCGAAGGTCAAATGTATCACCATCACTAGCTTTAGTTTCCGTTAAAAATTTCAAGTCCTACTTACAAATAAGGTCTTGAAATTCTGGAACAATAAGGCGACTGCGAAGTCCACATACATTAAAAATGAAACAAGAAATAGTAGAAAATCCACTGGATCCATGCCCTTCAGCGCATCCCTATTTGTGTCCATTGCCATTACTGCCCCTCCGTGAATCAAATCTACTGTCATAATCCTCCTCATATTCCATTTCATTGCCTCGATGATTACCTCCCCTATCAGCATTAAATCTGCCATCAATATAAAGTTTATCAACTTCGTTTGGCTTCTTTTAATTTTTGTATCAACTTCTTACGTCTTTCTTGTATTTGTTTGGGGAATTGTTCGAATACACTAAAGTTATCTTTCCCTCAAAATACATCAGGTGCTTTCTTTCTAACTTCTCGTTTTTATGGCGGCTAAACATTGCTACTATGTACGGAAGTCTACCGTTTTTACCTCTACCCATTCTATGCACTCTTTCTTTTGTAACACATCTTCTGTGTCCTCATATTCTATGCCTTTATCGTTTGTTTTATACACTCTCTTTATACCACCAAACAGAAGATTATCTCTAATTGCCCTTGTTTGTGTGCCCAATACCTGCTCTTTCAGTTCATTTGTCATTTTAAATAAATCTTCTTTATCTTGTTCTAAGTATCGCATTCCATCATCTAGATCTGCTTGTCCATACTCGCATCTTTGAATTCTCTCGATATTTGCAGAAACCCTAGTCTTTAGAATACTCATATCAGCCTGAATTGCTGTGAATTTATGTTCAATATTAGTTAACATCTGATTGATATCGTCCAAAAGTGTGAGTTTTTCCAATCGTTGGTATATACCTACAATCACTTTTCCTAACTGTTGTTGACCACTGTCCGGGTTATTCGGTCCTAAGTTTGCTGAAAATACAGATAAGTTACCTTTTTATTTAATACGTCGTAAGCCTGAGCGACAGAGCTACCTACTTCTCTGAGAGAACTGTTCACTGTGATATTCATGATAGAAATATATCTATTGTTTTCTATTGTCGAAATAAAAATTCAAATATACTCCAAATTGCACAGTAAAAGTTAATAATTTCACGACTTATATATCCTTCAAACACTTAGAAAGTTAATAGCAAAACATGATATCAAAATTCAGCAATTAGCCGACCAAAAAATTCCAAAATATGAGGACTTCCGGTTACGATGTGAATGTGATCAGCACGGTGTTGATCAGCTCTAGTTTAAAACTATCTATTTGCTACAAAAATTGCTAACGTTGTGCTCATATTCACTTTGAACACAAGTAGGAACACATATGAACTATTGGAGTCTTTAATTTGTTTCAAAATATCGAACAAAAGGACTTTAAAAATTCGTTTGAAGGCGTGTGAATTGTGTTTGTGTCGTTTCCTGCCATTTAAATCACGGGCGAAATTGAGTGTCGATTTGTCTCAAAACTGTGTGGGGAAAGAATTCGAGGAGGCAAAACAACTATATGAAGGTAAAGATCTGAGTGATTGTTTTGCTTTGTTACATGTCAATATGAACAAAGTAAATAGAGATATTTATTAAGTAAAGGAGGAGGTGACAGAGGTAAAGAAAACGATGGCGGGGTTATAGATTTTTGCTGAACTCACGAATGATTCTTTAAGAGAAATTCACGAGAAGACAGTACCAAATTTGGAAAATTCGTTCGAGGACAAAATACAAGGTGAGAAAAATAAACGCCTAAAATTAGAGCAATGGGGTCGAAAATGGAATGTCATTATAAGGGATACTTACCTAATTTTTCATTGTCAGTTCTAATTTTTACCTTACCAGACATGAGATGGGCGTGATTGTATTTATACAATGAATCCCATGGTGCACGCTGTCATCAGAGCGTGGACTACCTTTTTAGATTTGTATTGATCGATATGGCGATTGGCATGTAGTAAATTTAAATAACAAAGGCTTAACGTCCTTCAATTTGTGTATTAATCTTACATCTTGAGTTTAGGTACCAATAATCTTCCTTTATTTTTGTTTCAGAAAATTCTGCTATTTTTGTCTGAGGTTCAAAATGTATACTGTCAAATTTTTATATTTGTAACTTAGTATGTGATAAAAACTTTTCAAAAGTGCAGAGCACTTATATCAATTTAAGAAGTCAATATTTCATCACCAGTTTGACTTGGCTCAATTAATAATAGAATCTGAATCTGCTGAGAAAGCAAAAGAATTATCAAAACGGGTAAAAAAATCACAATTTTCCGATTTATGGATGAGAATCAAACTAGTAGTTATACTTATATCTTTGTTTGCATTTATCAGTTTAATAGTTGACATATTCCTATTTATCATGCAATAAACTAGTTGCATGATTATTCAAGTTTTTGTACTTTATGGAAAGTTTTATGTGCTCGCCATTTCCTGGTTAATGATAAATTAAAGAACATGTATACATCTTTTTATGTGTCAATGGAACTTTAAAATCAACACATTTTTTAATCAGTAATAATTATAGTTGTGATGTACATATTTTTAAAAATCAATATGGGTAATGGAGAGCGCATGATATTTTCAGATAATTTTTTAATGTTTATATTTTGTAGTACGCGCTATTAGCTTAGAATTTTATTTATATATTTATTTACATGTATTTATTTATTTTTTTTTTTTGTTGAATTTATTTATTTATTTTGATTGGATTTCTAAAAATTTGTTGATATAAACAATCGTCTGGACTCTCTCTCTCTCTCTCTCTCTCTCTCTCTCTCTCTCTCTGCATCGCTGACTCGCTGACATAACAAGATTTTTGTGAAAAAGAAAATGAGTGGAAGTGTTTCATATACTTATTTATGGGTCGGGGAAAATACAATCTTCTTAAGTCAACAGAAAAAACTTACATCTTATATATACCTAAAATACTCAAAGCATTATGCAATTTTTATTATTATTATTATTATTATCATTATTATTATTATTATTATTATTATTATTATTATTATAATTATTAATATTATTATTATTATTATTGAGAGTAGGTTAAAAATAGGAAGTGTCAGTTGCCGGGGTCTTTTTTCCGATAATGTTAAAAGAAGAGATATCTTTAATTTTACGATATAACATTTATAGTTGATAGTCACTGCAACAAGGAGTCCGAGATGGTTTGGAGGAACGAATGGGGATATAAGGCAGTCTTTAGCTCTTATACCAGTAATAGTAGATGAGTCATCATATTGTTTAAGAATTCTTTTGAATATAAAATTCATCGTGAAATTATCGATCCTTGTATATATTCTTTATTTCCTCCTCGTGGGAGATTAGAGAGAAAGGATAGAAAGAGAAAGAGTTAACAATAAAAAAAGAAAAAACTATATACAGAACATGATTTTTTTATAGAAATAAATATTGTCATGATTGTGGTTCTTCGTGGTATCAAGCTGAGTGCACTGGATTCAATCTACATCTCTGAATAACTTTAGCAAAAATTCACTGTTTATTTCATGAAAAAACGCAATATCAATACCTGGTACATTTTCTAATAGACTGTCTGTCATGCTACCCAAGATTGTTCTTTCTTTTTCAACGCTGTTTAAGCTGTCCATATACACAAATAAGTGAATGTCAAACAAGTCGATAATATAAGTCCAATAAACATCCCTTGAATTCACGAGATCAACATCCGAACAGTCACAGATTATATGGTTCACAATTTCTATGTTGACAGACCCACACAGATTACAAGTTTTGTTAGGCAACGGAATAACACATAGTAGCTGGACAACCTTTGAACAGGCTCCAGTTAGCGCATAATTTGAGCGAGAAAGTGTCCAGAATGAAGATGTTTTAAATTCACCATGAGTGGATAAAAATCTTATAAAATCTGCCGATCGGGAAGTTCCTTGTAACCAATCATGCCTGAAAAAGGAAGTTATTGCAGACCCACATGTTCGTTTCCAGGCTACTTTCGACGGAAAATCTGATAAACACAAGTAATTCGACAATGTATCTAGTAGTTCATATTTTGCCAACACCTGTATAAGGTCAGATATATAACATTCTGGGGTCGACAAACATCCGTATTGATGCTGAAACAGTCTGATTAAATACAATTTCTTAACAGAATGACGACTTGGAAGGCGGCACAAAAGAGCAAAGAAACTCAATTTACGTTTCTCAATTAACGCCGATATTGACAAGCAACCGAGAAGTCAAAGTACCATGTCCGAGGGGGTTCGCATATGTAGACCTTGAATGCGTTTCAAACAGTAGTGATGAATTGTTTCAATTCGTCTTAAATCAGAAGTCAACACGGGTTACCACATTTCGGCACCAAATAGCGCACATTGTAAAACTATAGACTGGTATATCTTTAAACTTTTGAGAGGATGCATGAAATCACGATGCACCCCTATCTCCATCAAACTGAAAAATGTTCCTCTGATTTTGGAAACTATATTTTCGACATCTGGACGGAAACCCCTGAATTTATTTAGTTATTCCGACATGGGTAGAATTTTCAACTTTATCAATCAGTCGATCGCCAAGTAACCAAGATCGTGAGTGTTGAAGATAAGTTGCCTTACTTTCATTAAAAACTATGATTTTGCATTTAGAGGCATTGTAACAGAACTTCCATTTATTGCTAAACTCATGACAAACGTTCAATAAATTATCTAGTCCACTTTTACTCAAAGACATCAATACAATGTCATCAGATTGTGTCGGGCAACAGAAACTTTGTCCATAGATCCTAAAACCATCAATGTGTGAACATAGACCATTTAACAAGCCATTGATATATACCAGGTAAAGCCAAGGGGACAAAATTCCGCCTTGTCGTGTTCCACAATTAATTTGGAATTCTTTCGACACAAGACCGTGGTGTAATACTATTCCAGTCATATTTCTGTAAAGTTCGACTATTATACGCAATCCGCGTCCAATCAGACCAAACTGGTGTAACTTATAGAAAAGTGCAGTATGCCACACTTTATCGAATGCCTTCTCAGCATCAATAAAAGCGACATAAAGTTTACTATCCCGTTCACTGGCATACGAAATAGATTCTTTCAAGATAAATGAAGCCATTGTACTATTCATGTTCGCTTGAAAACCATTTTGTAGTTGACTGATGTTATCATTTAGACCGGAATGTTCTATTCGTGACAGAATAAGTTTCTCAAACACCTTTTCAATCGCTGGTTGTAGAGATATTGCACGATAACTATCAGGTGAAGTTTTTATTTTATTACCACCTATGTAAAGTGTCACAATTAAACCCTTTTTGGCATTGTCGGGGAGAAGTTCATACTTTAGAAAAGTGTTGAACAACCTTAAGAGACATTTCCTCAGTCTCGGGCCTAAATATTTTAGATGTTCATACGTCACTAAGTCAATTCCCGGAGCTTTCTTATTAGGTAAATTTACTAAAACACTAAGTAGCTCTTCCATGCTGAAATGATTCTTCAAAATGTCATTACTATTGTTATCATTCGATGCTGTGCCCTTCAGAATATCCCGAACGGAACTTTCAATATAATAGTCCTGAACATCGGTGTACACATCTCTGGTTGAGTAAAGATTGCAGAAATAATCCCCCCAACCTTCTACAATATCTACCGGGTTTCTGACAACTTTATTCTTAAATTTAATTTCACAACCTTCTTTATGTCTATTTCTTTTCCGCTAAGAGTTTATTAACTTCCAGAAAAGATCCTGGTCGATTTCAGCTGCTTTGTCAGTATTTTCAAACTCGCGCATTATATGTTCATGCTCAAAACGTCTTTTACAACATCTGAATATTCCTTTAGCATCCTTATAAACGATATACGACTGGTATATTTCTCCTCTTGGTCTACCTTCCAGTATCCACATTCTCCTCGCTAGACGCATATTTCTGTGAAGTGATTTTAACTCGACGTTCCAATAAGGTTATAAGTATGTCCTCATCTTTTTGACTTGTAATGTTGTGTTTGAAGTTTCTATGATATGAGTTATGATATCGTGATAGAACGAATCCAGAGATTGATTATCTAAACCTTCAATGTCTGCATCATTCAGACGACTGTCGAGGGTTTCCTTGTACATCGGAATATTCGTGTCTGTCCACTTATACCTCGTGATTGTAAGTTTGTTGTGACTGTTATCTTTTATAATTTGGTTTTGTAATACAAGTTCTAACAATATTGGTCTATGATTTGAGACGTCCATTGACTCATCATCCAGAATTATACATTTTGATACATAATCGCGTATTGTATTTGTGATGAGTATATGGTCAATTAAGCTTGGAGAACCAGTACCATCTGGTACATTCGAATAGTATGCACCAGCACACAAACTTAAACTTGAAATACAACACATATCGCCGTTTTTAATCATCAACTCTAAATATTTATCTCTGAAGTTATTAAACCCATCATGATATCTATCGCCTACAAAGTGGCCATTAAAGTCGCCCATAAGCACAACTCTACCATGAAGGCCATAAACATTGCAAAGTTCGCAGAGTTTACCAATGTAGTCTTTGTAAAGATCGACGGGATATTTTGTTGTTGGCAAGTGAACTTGAATTATATACAATGATTCATTGTCGCCAAGGTTCACTTTAATTGCGACAATTCTGTCGTCTGGTGGTTCAATTGTTAAGGGTTCTATTACATTACTCATTCGTTTGTGCCACAATAAACTTACGCCGGCTTTGCCTACACGGCGAGGGAAGACCGGATGTAAGCTAAAATCAACTGTCGCCAGGTAATCGTAATCCGTGTTTATACATCCCAGGAATCCAACAGTTTCTGGTAATAACATATGTGCAGATATTCCGCAAATGTCAATGTTTTCGCGTTGTAAGGAATTTGACAAATAGACAGAACTTGACATTATCCTAGTTGCATTCCAAGATAGAATTTTCATTGTACCCATAATGAGAAGTAGAAAAGATAGCATTAACATACTAGTAAGAGAGAAACTAATCATCTTGGTAATAAGAACTTCTTGACATCCACGTCCGGCATGATATACCTTTTGGCCAAAAACCCTTTACTTTCTACTACTTCCTCGTGAGTTTTTAAGATATTAACGCGTGCGGATACAGTATCTCGTCGACGGCTGTTCATTAATCAAACAAACGTACAAGTAACATCCTGTTTTCTGATATAATCTTTTATTTGGTCAACCGTTACTGATTTTGATATTTTGCCGAGTGCGTTTACTGAACACGGCGTGAAAACCCTCACTTTCAAACTTTTCAACCGAATCTGCTGTATTAAGAATATCTTTACTCTTCTCATTACACTTTAGATCTACTTTGTGATTCCTGTCCGGTATCAGGTTATCATTATTGTTTATTTCGTTGCGTTGTCTGGTTGTGTTCTTATCATTTATTTGACTGTTTGTATGACTTTTGCGATTAGCAAATTTTTTGTTCATGCAATTAGACACATGTTCATTGTGATGAAGATTCCGAAATAATCCTGTTTCCAACCTTTGATCATTAGGTATCATAACGTCGTTGTGATGGTCACCTTTGTCGCAACTATCCACTGTATATAGTGATACTTTCGTAGACGCCAACTCTCTAATTTCGTTGATATCTCCATATACTTTACTCGCAAACATCTCAAGTGTGTTTTTTAGTTTTTCACAAAAGGTATCCTCAATAGTGTTTACGCGAGAACTCACTTAACTTAATGTTGATTTCAACGAGTTAATATCTGGCGACAAGTCACACTTTTTCGAAACTGTAAGTTCAGACTCAACAAAAGAGAGTCGTCCTTTTAATTCCTGCAGATCCGGTTTGTTAATATTTTGAACTTTCTTGAATTTATCCTCCAGTCTATACCATATCGGTTGTCCCGAGAAATAGTGCTGATTTCATCAAGTTTGTTCGCAATTTCACGTCTTGTTTTATCTACTGTAGACAGCTTAGCACCAAAAAAACGTAAACTGTCTGCTAAACTTTCCATCGGTACGTTGTTTTGTAACTCGGAGTGAAATACGTTGTCAATTTTAGTTTTGCAATTAGACATAACCTTTGATATGATTTTCACTTCTTCTCTTATTTTATCGTTGTCTTGTTTAAGTTTCTTTTCTTCATCATGAAGTTCTTGTTTATGTCCTTGATAATCAGCCGACAAACTAGCTAGCGCATCTTTCAATACTCTCACCTCGGAGATAAGAAAACACACTTGATCTCTGTTTCCACTTTGTTTTGATTTTATCGGTGTACCGTCTCCGACAACTGATGTATCTAAAGAACAATGAGATTCAGAACCCATGACTTTTGAAGCAGAAAACACTGTCTTTATTTCATTACTTAGATCGCCGTTTATAAACTGTTGTATTATATAACAGTCATTTGAGCTTTTCTGCTGACTTGAACTATTCGTAGTAATACGTCGATCAATCGCTTTTCCTGGTGGACAGTTTTTCTTAGTTCGAGCGCGCTTCAATAAGACAATTCTATATGAGCTAATTCTTTCATCTGAATTGCAATTTTATTACTAGTTGTAATAGTGTATCAGTGTATTCACGTCTAGTTAGGCCAAGAAGCTTTTCGTCATAATATTTAAAATAATCAGTACTATCTGTTGAAACATGATCTTGTGATGTGCTAGAACTTATAACATCTTGGCTATGTGATGGAGAATCTAGATTCATCAGTAAACTATCACCGAGAAAAGATGGTGGTAAATATTGGTAATCAAAATTTTGATCTCCGCAATCCGTGATATAAAATCAATCAAGTCACTTTCATACCTAACGGTTACTAATAACGGTATTGTTCATTTGCTATGATTCAGTATATAATTCAGTATATACGTGTAGTGGACGTGAGTGATGTTCAATACCTGTGTTTATATTGGGGTATTAACTATATACGTGTATATATATATATATATATATATATATATATATATATATATATATATACTAGCGGAAAAAAGTAACTGTGCATCAATAACATTTATAATTTCGCTTTTATCAATGAATGTATAAATCTTAAAATTTGCACAAATGGTAAGTGTATATACCTCTATCATATCGCTCGGTCATTGCATCAATTGCCCGTGATTTTTACGCTTCATGCGCACGGGTCGGTTTTCACGCAATTGTCGCCCAGGATTTCAGTGTGACAATATTTAAGGAATAATTTAATGTTGTTTGTTTGTTTGGACACCAGAAAACCAGAAAAGCAAGTTTATTCGGTTGAAAGCTTCCATAGTGTAATGCCTAAGCTAAATGAAAATGATCGCCTCCGCGCAATTGGTATGCTTGAGGCTGGTATGACCCAAAGCTTTGACACTAGACATTTTGGTGTCCACAGAAACACTGTTTATGCTTTATGAAGACGATACCAACAGTTTGGCACCGCTAGAGACCGCCCTCGTTCAGGACGTCCACGCGTAACGACACGTCAGCAAGACAACCATATCCGGCTTGTGCACCTCTGGAACCGTTTCCGAACTGCCAGTACTACTGCCCGGAGTATTCCTGGACTACGCCCAATCAGCTCCAGAACAGTACGGAATCGTTTACGGGAAAGACATATTCGCCCACGACGTCCGGCAATCCGTCCAATTCTACAACGACGTCATCGCACAACTCGTCTTGCATGGTGCAGAACACATTTACGCTTCAATCGACGAGACTGGGCACAAATTATGTTCACCGATGAGTCCAGATTTCACTTGGATAGCAGTGACGGACGCTCCAGAGTGTATCAGCGCATTGGAGAATGTTTCCATGACGCGTGTGTGGTTGAACAATGTTCGTTCGGTGGGGGCAGTGTTTGGGGTGGCATCACAGCAAATGACAGAACTCCTCTGGTAGTCATCGACGGGAATTTGACCGGTGTACGGTACCGTGATGAAATCATACAGACCCATGTCATCCCATTCATTCAAGGACAGCAACGTAACGTCACTTTTCATCATGATAATGCAAGACCACACGTCGCACGGGTTGCAATGGATTTTCTGGCACAGCATAACGTCAATGTGTTACCATGGCCAGCCGTTTCCCCCGGCCTTTGTCCAATTGAACACGTATGGGATGAAATGGAACGCCGATTACATCATCTGCCCAATCAGCCTGTTACATTGCAAGGGTTGGCCCAAGCGTTAGACCAGATATGGAACAACATCCCTCAAGCATTCTTTAGGCATTTAATCAACAGCGTCGATGTCAGTCCTGTGTCAATGCTAATGGTGGTCACACACGATACTGATCTTGTGAACTGACTTTTACTATCTGCTATGTTTCTAGTCCCCTGCGTATGAAATAACAGTATCTGTAACCTTTTCAATGACAAGAATTTGTAAAGAAATATCTAATAAAAAAATACAAAACTATTCATTGCTGTGCATTTTCAAATTATTTTATAATCTCACATTTTAGTCATGCACAGTTACTTTTTTCCGCTAGTATACATACAGTATTCTTTTGTTCTTTTGTTAACAATTGCTGCATCAAATATCACACATGAAAGGCAATAACCACCCTCACAGTCTATTTCACTCGAATCGGCATTGCATTACAATAGTCTATGCACACAAACAACTTAAACAGTGACTTTGGAATATAAGAAAACTACATATCTTACATTGAACTGTGCATTCCTCGTCCACATTGCGGCCATCTTGTTACAAATTCCTCTTTCATATACTTATTTATGGGTCGGGGAAAACTTAGAAAATACAATCTTCTTAAGTCAACAGAAAAAACTTACTTCTTATATATACCTAAAATAATCAAGGCATTATGCTATTATTATTATTATTATTATTATTATTATTATTATTATTATTATTGAGAGTAGGTTAAAAATAGGAAGTGTCAATTGCCGGGGTCTTTTTTTCCGATAATGTTAAAAGAAGAGATATTTTTAATTTTACGATATAACTTTTATAGTGGATAGTCACTGCAACAAGGAGTCCGAGATGGTTTGGAGAAACGAATGGGGATATAAGGCAGTCTTTAGCTCTTATACCAGTAATAGTAGATGAGTCATTATATTGTTTAAGAATTCTTTTGAATATAAAATTCATCGTTAAATTATCGATCCTTGTGGCAACTTTATAATTTTAGATATTACATTACAGTGTTACAGAATAACTATTGCTGCTATTTACAGACCAAATGAAGATTCTCCGACCTTTTTTGAATCACTTCAAAACAAAATTGAAAGTATAGGTAACTCGTCTATGAATATAGGGGGAGATTTTAATGTTTCACAAAATAATCATACAGATACCTTTAATTATAAAATTCAAAATAATCCAAAAGCACAAGATCAAGCTCATGTTAGATTTAGATTTACTTGATGTCTGGAGAGAATTTAATCCCAACTTTAACAAAATTACCTGGAGGGCACCTGGTAATCAACAAGCACGTCTGGATTATTTTTTAGTTTCTTCCGATCTTCAGATTTTTTTGACGGACGCAGACATTGACATTAGATATAGATCAGATCATTTACGAGTTAGAATGGAACTCCGATACTGCCTTATAGTGTGAATTATTAAAACCTGATGTGATAAAAACATTACGTTATGTGGACATGTCATTACGTTATGTGGACATGTCATTACGTTATGTGGACATGTCATTACATTATGTCATCTTGTCTTTCTATTATGTGCACATGCCATTACGTTATGTGGATATGTCATTACGTTATGTGGACATGTCATTACGTTATGTGGACATGTCATTACTTTATGTCATTTGGTCTTTGTATTATGTGCATATGTCATTACATTATGTGGATATGTCAAAACGTTTTGTCATCTTGTCTTTGTATTATGTGCATATGTCATTACGTTATGTGGTTTTGTCATTACGTTATGTCATCTTGTCTTTATATTTTGTGCACATGTCGTTACGTTATATAGATATGTCATTACGTTATGTGGATATGTCATTACGTTATGCGGACATGTCATTACCTTATGTCATATTGTCTCTGTTTTATGTGAATATGTCATTACATTATGTGGACATGACATTAC
This sequence comes from Tegillarca granosa, assembly GCA_029721355.1. Classification (NCBI taxonomy): domain Eukaryota; kingdom Metazoa; phylum Mollusca; class Bivalvia; order Arcoida; family Arcidae; genus Tegillarca; species Tegillarca granosa. The sequence continues at coordinate 19,228,744 of CM056596.1, forward strand.
GTAATGTGACCATGTCATTACGTTATGATGAACATTCAATTGTTCCAGATATAACGTCCAGCTGACGCAGACGTTTAAACGGCACGAAAGGTATGAGCATCCGTGATGTTCTTCAGAATATCGGTTTAGGTGCCTGAAGTCCCTCTTTCGAACGACAAAAAATCGATAATTTAGAAACTTCACGCGCTCTTACAGATAATGAATTAAAAAGTATTGGGTTGACAACAATTGGACATAGAGTTAATTTTCGAAGGGCATTTGAGGAGGAGAGAATATTGCGGGAAGGGACTGAAGGAGTAGGTCATAGAGGTAAAATTTGAATGTTTTTATGAATTAAAATTTTATTAGATAAGTAGAAGTTATCAAATTTCATTGGTTTAATGGCAGCTTTAATTTGACGTCGTTTATTTTATTTTTTAACTTTAGTAAATTAAATAGGTCCCCATTTAATAACATTTCTATATAGGCCTAGTTTAAATGGGCTGGAGTAATGATGTTTTACGCCCCATGCAGTCAAGATTCTTTCACTTATTTCAAGACGGTCAGTTCTGGGATGGGGGAGGAAACCGGTATGCCCGAACAAAACCACCGACCATCGGCAAGCGAACTGACAAACTTTCTCACACTAGGATCTGTCCCGGTGGGATTCTATTTTGTTTTATGTCACAATTTTTTGAAGGATTTTGCCATTCTAGGTGAGGTAAAAATCACTTCTGAAAAATGGTCAAATTGTATTTTTGCTTCTTTTTTTGTGTTCAGTTTCAAAATTATTTCGAGGAAAAACATTATTATTATTATTACAAGGAATTCAAATGGATTTAGAATAAGAAGAAAACATTCAAATGTGAGAACATGGACTGGGCATTTCTTTTGCCTATCAGACAATAAGGCCTCAAGACCTCCATCATCCTATGAAAAAAATCACCCTCCAGACAGCAGGATTCGGCTTGATAAAATTCAGTTTAAAGTGAATGATAGTAAAGAGGAAGTGTACAGTACATTAACTGGAGACACTAGATTTGAACAACTCAAAGAGGCTGGGGTCTTTGAATTGATGCATTGCATGAGGAACTGTAGGGAGCTACAAGTGATAACATGTAAATGGGATATTAAGAGTCTTTGCCAAATTATTGGCAGTCAAGCGAAAGTATATATCAGACCCATTCAAAAAAATCTGAAATTGAGTACCCCTACAAACTCACCCCCTTCCTCACTACAAAGTGAATGCAACAAATGTCACAAAGAGTACCTCCTCAGTGATTTAAGGGAACACATTTTAAGCTGTGAATCTGAGGAAAAATTGGCTGTCACAGGCAATCACCAAGAATCAACAGCAGAGGACACACTTGACATACACTCTCAACCCCAATCGCTCTTTCACACAATTGAAAATAGCAGGTTCCCTGGACTTTCACCAAACACAACCCCTTTAATTGAAACTGTTTCTGTTGCTGTGCCTGCAATACATGTTTTTGAAATAGAAAATCAGGAAAGTTACTCATTAAGTGGTGAAGATATGAAATAATATATAAAATTACCATGCTTGTTCTAATGGTGATTTACATATAAAAATCTTCTTTTGAACTTTACAGTTATAAATCCAACAAACTTAAGGCAAAATTTGGAACAAAAACCACTGTTTTGTCATCACTTTCGGAACTTATCGGGATATGGAGTTTTTCTTATATATGTTTGTATTTGTGTTTCTGTGCTTTTTTTGTAATGTGTTTTGTCTTAAGTTTCGTTTTAACAAATGTCAGTCCTATTTCATAAATTTCATTTCTTCTTTTACAGGTATATAAACAAACATTGCAACTTGATGATTTAGATAAATTATATAATTCCTTTAAGGACGACCATCAGAGTAATAAACAAATATGACGACGTAGCGACAAGAGATTTACAGAAAAATATCTAACAGAATAAACAGGGATATAAATTTATGTCGGGTTGAACCAATGAAAACTACATGTAAAGATACGCATGATATATGTAACAATATAAAAAATAACTGTTCCACAATGTTTTCACAAAAGATAATGTAACGTATTTATTTATTTATTTATTTATTTTTTAATTTTTTGCATATGAAAAGAACATAAGTGTTATTTTCTTTTTATCTAGTGTATAAACATGTATTTAAAAATTAGTGTTCAACAATATTTACTCAAAAGATAATGTAACTACTTTTGACAATCAATGTATTATCACATGACAAGATAATTTATCAAAAATTTTCATATTGACTCGGGTGTTTAAAAAGATTTAAAGAGCGTTGTAATGAGCCCTTAGTGAGGCATACAAAAACCAAATTTCTAATTATTAATGATCAATTACTCTTTATATTCACATGCATTTTTTTGTTGCTTGAAAACATTCACAAGCGTTCTTGAAATAAAAAAGCAAGTTAAAATGTTTAACGATTTAAAACAATTTATTGTTTGAATTTAATGTAAATACAACCTGTACGTTTATTTTATGATGTTTCACATATATGGAATAGTTGTACATATAAGTTAATATAAATTTTTTTAATATGTTTTGGATTTAGTTCGATATTTTAATTTTTTTTCAAAAAAGTCTTAAAATGTATAAGATAACAAGAAAATATGTTTGTTACTACTAGTTGTTTGTCTACTTTCAAGAAAGATGTTAAAGTTTAAATATAATTTATTTATTTATTTATTTATATTTATTTTTATATTATTTGTAAGGATATTAAAACAATCGTTTGTTTTGCTTACTTACAACAATAAGTTTATTTTAAAATTTTAAAAAATTCTATTTCATTTTTTTTTGTTTTTGTTATTAGTAGTTTTGGTTTAGAAATCAGTTTTAGTTTTAAGAATTACTTGACGACAACCGATGGAACTAAGACACAAAAGATAAAACAGGCTAGACTAGAAAGAAAGGCAAACACTCATTTAACCACTTAGCTTCGATTGTGTAGTCAATGTATTATTTTATAACTCAAGTGGAGCACGCGCAAATAGAATGAACTCCGAAGGATAATTGTATATTTCCGAGCCGTGATAATGCCAGATTGCAATGTTTTAATTTCGATTCACGCAACAGTATTGAACCTTGATATATTGAAATTTTCTGTCAGTTGCTTTGGACATAAGAACACAGTTTAATGATTTTATTTCTTTTCGAATTCTTTTTGTTTACGTAAGTTCGGCATTTTCGCTGTATTTATTGTGAAATCCCTAGAGTTCCCTCCTATGTTTTCTCTTTTTTCACAACTTTCACAGATTTTAAATGTTTTTAAAAAAGTCTCAATCGTTGTATCTGGGAATCTATGATATTCAGAAAAGTAATCTCAATCATTATACCTTGAAATCTATTAAATTAATTTAAGTAAGCAAACATATTTATTTACTTTCAATCACAAATATATATAACAAATATTTGTGAGATTTCCTTTTTTTTATTTTTCTAAAATTCATGTTTTCAAAAAAATCAATTATTTCATTAAAAGCTTATGAAATTGTTTAATGAAAAAACCAACAGCTAAGACTTAAAACAACCAACTTTACCAGGTTTTGGGAATTTATATGATAGGTAATTATGATAATTCCATTACAGGTAATTGTGATCCTTGCTTGCAAACTTATCAGTGTTGTTAGCGAAAAATATAATTATCAATGCTCTAACAATTTTTTTATAAGACATCTTTATAAGTAACCACAGAAGCGTGTCTCTCCATTGTTAATAATGCACTCGAGTCAGAAAATCACAACTTTATTTTTCACAATGCTAAAAAGGGGATAGTTTTGTCTGTCTGATTAAATAATCTTTTAAAATTTAACTTGACAATTAAGAAGACCATATATACAATTCCCCTGCCACATGTCGCTGTTTCTTATGCTTTCCCTTAAATAACTTCAAAATAATGAAATTTTTATTTTGATTGTTTTGAAGAGATGCTCCGGCATGGTTATTTAAAGAGTGAATTTGTTATACTTGTAAGGGTTGGTCCTTGTTACTGGTGTGGCTTCGTATAATTTTGTTTCCAATTCTAAGCATTTTAGCCATCAAATAATTGCAATTTCTTGTCTGTGACTAAGTAGTATATACGTTTATAAATTGTCTGATTGATTTTTCACAAGTGGGATGGAGTTAATTAATAGTACTTAACGGCCGGAGTCAAAATTTTGTCCCTCGAATCAAGGCGGTCGATTTTGGTGTAGTGGAGGAAACCGAAATATCCGTAGAAAACCTCCGACTTTCGGCAAGCAAACTGACAAACTGTCATGCTAGAAAAAGCTCGAGCGGGATTGAAACCTAGGCAGTCGGGGCAATGTGATTCGTTAGAATGCTTTAGAGTACTTGGCACCGAAGCCCCTGTTTTACATAAACAAAAATAAATAAATAATACAGAACGATCTAAAGATAGAATTCAAAACTAGAATATACTGGTATAATAGAGTAGTGTGGAAAACCGTTTTGGTTCAAAAGCTTTAATGATATATATACTTACAGATTGTCTGCATCCACATCAAGTTGGTAAAATGTCCCGACCATGTTGGATTCTCAAATTAGCCGTCACCGTTGGCGCAAGCTTTTTCTTACGTTTCAGTTTAACAACAAAGTAATAGGATATTGTAATTTTTATTGGGCACATGTGGATTTCAAAGTAAATAAATATCGTTTCATAAAAACCACTTAAAATATATGTTACAAAGATTTATAAGATTATAATATACTTTATTCATATAACTCAGTAGGCAGTTTTTCTAGTTTAAACATAATTTATTATCATATAAACAATAGGATTGGATAAAAGTTATCACAACCGTATATAACCCTCTCCTTAACGATCGCACAACACACGCAATCGTCATGACGGACAAACACACACATGCAAAACAAAATCATTATTGTAAGTGTTGAATAGGAAATAAAAAAGATACAGAGAAGAATGAGGTAATATGAAAGGAAGGAAATAAGAGATATAAGTAATAAAAGGGAAACAGACAGAAATAGTAAAGTAAGGTGTGATGACACTCCAGAAAATAGAGTAGATATTACAATAAAGTTACTTGAATCGGGAAATTGAACATAAGAAAATATATGAGAGTTGATGGTGTCTGATGACAATACGTCACCATAAAGCAGTATTTCCAGGGAGACTCGATAGATGTTTAAAGAAGCCAAAGAAGCAAATAAAATTATTCTCTGATCAGAATATTTGGGACAATGAAAGAAATAATTGAAAGCAGTTTTGCAAGGGGATCCACAACTACAGACAGGATCGTCGATTATATTTACACGAAAAAGATCTCCATTAAGTGAACAACAAGAATGCCTTAATCTAGAGTGAAGCATAGAACACTTCCTGTCACCAAAATCTGCAAGATCTGCACTCATTATTAAGTTTATTCCACAGGTCATTTGCAGATGGGAAGAAGGAAGATTTATATCATTCTAATCTACATAAAGGGATAGTAAAGTTATCACTATTTCTAAGATTATAAGAGCTTGTTTCAGGGACAGAATGAGGAAGTGACTTAGATAGATATTCAGGAGTCATTCCGGTTTTTTTTTCTTTTGTAAATCATAGTTAGTTGTCTTCTTTCCCTCCTTTCAAATAATGGATCCCAACGGGTTTCCTAATAGAGCTTTTCTTTGCTTTCAAATGCAGGTAGACCGGTTACTATCCTCGCGGCTTCAAGCTGAACTTTTTTTCAGTAGTTACTATCACTAGAGTTACAACCGTCCCAAACTTCTGATGCATATTCTAATAGTGGAAGTATGAAAGTACAATAAATCTTACTTAGAATATTTTTGTTCAAGGTATATTTAAGTTTTCTGAGAAGTGCTCCCTATTTCATGGCAGAAATGGAAATCTGTTCTATATGAGTATGCCAGATAAAAGTATCCGAGAGAGTAATTCCAAGATGTTTATGAGTAGAAACTACAGAAAGCAGAGTGTTTCCAAAATAAAAATTAGGTTTAGCATCCGATCGGGCATAAGTAAAATACATAGAAACCGTTTTCTCATAAATAAATGTAATTAGCCATTTTTCAGACCATTCTTTAAGAACACTCAGATCTCTGTTTATGATATTTTCTATGTCATTTACATTTGTAGACGAATAACTTATAAAAGTGTCGTCAGCAAAAAGTCTCCTAAAACCGAGAATATCATCTGCCAAGTAGGCAGTACTTTGTGGTGTACTTTTTGGTCAAATTTTCGGCCGTTTTAATTTTTTAAATTTATTAAGAAATCAGGTATGTTCCCTCATGTAAATATATAATACAAATACCAGTTAAATTTTGATGTGCCAGATGTGCACATTTCGGAAATTCATTCCTCATCAGTGACACTAAGACCGAAAAGTTTAATACATAAAAAATATAAGCCAAACAGTTGGAAATAATTAATCTAACGTTCCAAAATTATATAAATCCAAACCCAGCTAAGAAATGCTGTGCATGAGGGAACAAACCTTAGTTTTAAATTAATTTCAAATCTTAGACGACTGAAAATTTCGCTAAATGGTACATTTTCTGACAGCACAAAGTACTGCCTACTGAGTTATGGATACCCTCGGGAAGTTTTACTCCACCAGCAGCGGTACCCGTTCAGGGGTAGTAAATATATAATACAAATACCAGTTAAATTTTGATGTGCCAGATGTGCACATTTCGGAAATTCATTCCTCATCAGTGACACTAAGACCGAAAAGTTTAATACATAAAAAATATAAGCCAAACAGTTGGAAATAATGAATCTAAAGTTCCAAAATTATATAAATATAAATCCAGCTAAGGAATGCTGTGCATGAGGGAACAACCCTTAGTTTTAAATTAATTTCAAATCTTAGACGACTGAAAATTTCGCTAAATGGTACATTTTCTGACAGCACAAAGTACTGCCTACTGAGTTATGGATACCCTCGGGGAGTTTTACTCCACCAGCAGCGGTACCCGCTCAGGGGTATTTAATATATAATTCAAATACCAGTTAAATTTTGATGTGCCAGATGTGCACATTTCGGAAATTCATTCCTCATCAGTGACACTAAGACCGAAAAGTTTAATACATAAAAAATATAAGCCAAACAGTTGGAAATAATGAATCTAAAGTTCCAAAATTATATATAAATATAAATCCAGCTAAGGAATGCTGTGCATGAGGGAACAACCCTTAGTTTTAAATTAATTTCAAATTTTAGGCGACCGAAAATTTTGCTTAATAGTAAAGTATTCCTTAGCTAAGTTTGGATTCATAATTTTGGAAATTTGGATTTTTTTTTATCTATCAATTTTTTGGCTCCTCGTATTGTGCACATATGGCACATCAAAATCGGAGAGGTATTTCTGTTAAATATTTCTTGCAATGATCCTATAAGGAAATCCAATTATTGATTGTGTAGTATTGTTTGATTTTTAGATTATTTGTTTAATCAAAATTACAAACTTGAAATACAGTTATTATTATCTCCGCATGAACCTTTGAGAATAATCTGCATTAAATGTGGAAGACATTTACATGTGAATTCATATTTATAGTGAACAACGAGATGAACATCTTTAACTTTTTCAATCCTTGTACAATTCATTTCCGGTGCAGCACAGAATCTTAAGTTTGTCTTTTACGTTTGCTAGGAAATAAGAAAAGGTAATTTTTTGCACTTGTGAAAAAAACAAACAAGAACATATACTAAGGTCTACATATGCAATCAAAACTAGTAAACAAAACAGACTATAACAATGGAAAAGTTCGACAATGTAAGTACCAAATCAATGGATTCTAAAATATAAAAAGAAAAACGGAAATAAAAAGTGGAGACTTCCTTTTTATATATACAAGTTGATGGAATACACGTTATATAGAACATCGATTACACACGTTTTAATGGTCACAGACTTAATGTTTAACAAACACAAATACAAAACATATTGATAAAAAATTGATCAAAATATAACAAAAAAATGATAAACATAAAAATCCAGCTGAGATGTTTAACAAGACTTATATGCAAGGGAACTAACAGCCTTTATTTTTGATATCTAAAAATAGCAATAAAGTAATCATTTCTTAAATCTATAATAAAAGGCCCATTAGATGGTAAAACTTCATTGAAATCTGTTTAATTTTTTTAAAATAATTTTTTAAATTTCAATCATATTGAAACATTTGTTTAATGTTACTTTACTGAGTAAATAGCTAGTAAATAGCTTCCTTTTTCAGTTTTATCCGTTGACAATAACAATATTTGAATTTAATTCGTTTTGCGTATACTCAAATCTATCAAAAAGTTGTTCATGATAATAAAATTGAAATATTTATTAACTTAATATTTAAAATCCAAATCTATCAACATTTTATCTTCGAAGCAGTACCAGGTCAGCTCAAGATTCTTAAACTATTAAATGGTAAAGTCGGTAAAATGACACATATAGTTGATGGATATATTGTTTCTCTTCTATTTCTACTTTTTTGTAAGTATCTTAGTTCAATTTATCTGCTTAGTAGTGAAATAAATTATTATAAAATTATAGTTTTATTAATTTATTATTTATTTATTTATGTTTATATTATTTTATTTATTTATTTATTTATTTATTTATTTATTTATTTATTTATTTATTATCGATTTATTTACTTATGATAGTTGCATTTTTAAAGCCAAATATCTTTTCTAGTCTGTGGTTGTTTGTTTCTGATTTTAACCCTCATTGTGATGAGTCCCTTCACACATTATGCTTGGTGACTGTGTAAAAATATTTTGAATTAAAAACCTAGGATTTTTCGACGCAAATTGGTGTCAGATGAGGCACAGCTGAATTTTTAGCACTCGATTTTGTGACCTGGCAAGCCTTGCATTCAAATGTTTTGGAAGACAAATCATCATAGAGGTTAGTTACTTTATAAGGGTTCTACTTATATTTTCTGTCTGAAACAAAATGAAGCGACGCCCCTTCAGATACCTGTTGGTATCGGAATATATCCGGTTTTTGATACAGAAAACTTGTTCTGGCCCTACACACTGGACACTAGACATAAAGCGTGTTAGAGACTAGTTTAATCACAATGTGGGTTAAATTTGGAAACAAACAACATGATTAAACATGCAATAATTATGTTTTTTATTAAAAGTTTATTCAGATTAGATGACGCTAGATAGAGCTTCTACTTAATATTTATACAAGATTTTGATAGAACGTTAATGCGTCATTTCCATCCTTCTTGTGTTAACATAAAATTATAACGTTTTCAGGTAAAACAAAAGCAACACAAGTCACCGACAAATGGATAGCTTATGGTTCTTCTTGTTACTTCATATCTATAGCTGAAGAGCTGACTGCGCCGTTGGCTTCCATAGAATGTTTGAAGATTGGTGCACATTTGGTAGAAGTCACCTCACCTGAAGAAAATGATATCATAACACATAATCTTGTAAATGACCAACAGTATTGGGTTGGAATGGAGAAAAATGATACAGGAGGTAATATGTTATTTTCAGAAAGGAGGTTAAATTAGCGGTTACGCCCCTTTTAAGATTATTCCACTACCGAAAGATGATTAGAAAATCGGAGTATCCAGTCCAACACTAACGGCTTTTCTATTGTCTCACATCTGTATTCGTACCGCATATGTTTTGAATCTAGAAATTGATTTTTTTTTGTCACATAACTAACAATCAATTTTTCTTTCTTTTTTTTCTTTAAAGGCAATATTATAAGATGACTTTTTTCGTTATTTTAGAAAGTAAATGAAAAAGTTTAAATACTCAATATACCAGTTATAATAATAATAATAATAATAATAATAATAATAATAATAATAATTAAGTACCATAAAATAATAAATGATAAATTAAATAAGCAAAATGTTGTAGTTGTGTACTAAAAGTTCGGTAATAAAAATACACCGACATTAAAGATGGTTTCGATACATATTGATTCGATAAATATCGAATAGTATAATGGGAAGTGAAAAGCAGAAGCAAAATAGTAAACCAAAAATACACAAAATAATGAGCAAGCTAATCATAATGGCCTAACGATAAACGCAAGATTGGTTAAACTCGCATATAAGCAATTAAAAACGATAAATTCGAGGCTATATCTTCAAAAGAAGTAAGAGAGTAAAACAGTAAAATACATGTGGCAGTTTCGCACTTTAAAGTTAATAGTTTTATTGCAAAGATATTTTTCTTGTCATTTTAATTAATCTGGCTATTATCACTTACATATCATTGGTTATTTCAAAATTTAAACGCTGTTATTTTTAATGTATATGTAGCAATATGATCTTTTTAATGGTTTTTAATATTGTTATCGATGTTTTTCAGATTTTGTTTGGATACTAGACAGAAGTGGTCCGTTGGTGCCATGGACGTCATGGGACGTCACAAGTAGCCCTGACGCCTCTATGGTTCGGTATCGACGTGAAACTGGTAAATGGAAATTGAATAGAAGAACGGAACCAATTGCTTTCAGATACATATGTGAAAAACATTAAAGTAAGCTTCTTTTGTTATAGGTTACTCTCCACCGTTAAACGTAAATACAGACTGCCTCAATTCTCGTTATAGAATGCCATTTAGAAATTCCACATCTACAGAGGCGACAACGAAAACGTTAGAAAAACATTTTCATGTGAAGGTTATCTCCATGTTCATGTTAAATATTGGTGATACCACTCTTAAAGAACTCTTAAATATATATATATATATATATATATATATATATATATATATATATATATATATGTGTGTGTGTGTGTGTGTGTGTGTGTGTGTGTGTGTGTGTGTGTGTCAGAAAACTGGTGTACGAATAGTATAATTGGAATTCGTTTGTTTCATTCCTTGAGATTAAAGAAAAAAATTTCGTTGCCAAAAATACTTACGCGATGTAAAACAATAAACTATAAAAAAAATATACTGAAATATAACTGTATGTCCTGTTCGTTAGTCTAATGTATTTTATTTATTTATTTATTTATTTATTTATTTATTTATTTATTTATTTATTTATTTATTTATTTATTTATTTACTTATTTATTTATTTATTTAGATTTTTTCATAAGAATCTATTTCACCTTGCCTAATGAATACGAAAACATAGCTGAAGGATCTTTCTGCTTCAGGAGATTCGAACTGAACAACAAAACAATTATATCAGTTACCTAGGCCAAAGGGCTATCAAGGCCAGTTTAGTGAAACATTAGCGGTAATATTATTGGCCGCAAAAACATTATGTTTTATATTGACAAAAATATTTTATAAAAAAAACTTAATAATATAACTTCGTTAGTAAATAAGTCTGACAATGAGAAAACGACAAAATTCGCGAAAACAGTTTGCTTTATTATGTTTTTATGTCGGTCTGTATGTCAACCAATTCTATCTTTTATTTTAGGCTATATATCGCATATAAACTGTATTAATGACGTGGATAATCATCAATACATTACGTTAGCTGAAAATAAGACATCAGCATCGTCGACAAATTCCAGTCGCTTCGATTTATATGGCCCGCCCAAAGCTATAGATGGAAGTTTATCAACTTGTGCTGTGTCAGACGTCGAGGACAATCCCTGGTGGCAAATCGACCTCAAGGAACAGACGTTAATTCGTGATATTGAAATATTATCAAGAAATTGTTGCGGTATGAACACGAGTTTTAATTTACTATTTTTGACAATTTATTTATTTATTTATTTATTTATCTATTTTATTTATCTATTTATCTTTTTTAATTACTCATTTATTTTATTTCATTTATTATTTATTTTTTTTAAGCGAATGCTTTTGGAATTTATCTTAAACAACTTTGCGTATTTAATACGTTTTATCCTTTTTAATTTAAAACATATTAATATTTTTATGAAAAACGTTGTTAATTCTGTTTAGCTGTAAACAACAGGGCTTGGTGTGTTATCGAAAAGCGTTGCAAAATCAATTGAGAATGAACTAGCACTCTTAAAGCCGCTGTATGCGCGCAATAATACATTGCAGATCAGAAACACTCAGAAAATCTATTAAGAATATTCTTTGCGGTTAATAAAATTTATTCATCTCAAATAACTGAAACATGCCAATGTGACGTAAAACAAAATTTAACTGACTAACAAACTAATTGTGGGTTATCTTATTATCTACTCATTCATTGACTATGGAACACCATAGTCGTCTTTAAATGTGAAAATTAATTTATATACGATTTTTGTACCATATAAGACAGCTATGGCGTTCCATATTTGACTATTTTATGTTTACATTTCATTTTAATATACTCGATATATTTTAGGCAATGCTAACGTTTTGCAAAAGTTTGAGGTTTTGGTATATGTAACTGAGCCCAACCAAACTGTAGACTCGACCATATCGCACGTATGTGGCTGGATAAGTTTAAATGTAGCATATAAATCCTCAGCTGTACTAATCTGTCCATCAAATACGATTGGAAAATACATAAGGATCACGAGAAAAGCTTTGAGCTCGCATCTGGCATTGTGCAACATAAAAATTAAAGGTATTCTCTCTCTCTCTCTCTCTCTCTCTCTCTCTCTCTCTCTCTCTCTCTCTCTCTCTCTCTCTCTCTCTCTCTCCACACACACACACACACACACACACACCGAGGAATTGACTATTAAAGACCTTGGCCTTCTAATGCAAGCTTTTGTTGGTTTAGGCCTTATCAAATGTTATTTTTCTTCCCTTTGAAACCCATTATAGTTCCCTATTGTGTAAACTGTTCATCTAAACACAATGCATGTCTAACTTTATGTAAAAAAAATTCCTTTTTGATTGTATTAATTCTGTTACAACCATATCTTATTAGCATAAAATCGAATTGACAAAAAGTAAGAGTTCATTGCAGTTAATATTTATGCTTTTAGAAGAACATCTTTGATAAATTAAAGAAAATTAAACATGATATTTTGACGGATCACATTCTCTGACATACGAAATAAAACCAACTCATTATTGCGCAACAATCCTTTATTTCTTCCATTAGTTGCTTTGCTGAATGCTGCATTACATCGTATCAGCAACTTTTTAGCGTTTTGTGAAACGAAGTGATTTTATAAATTCTAAGATTAATCTAAACACAACTTTATGTGGCACATCGCAAGTTAAAGTGAAATATCACAGGTCACTGGTACCGAATCGGCTGTCAAAGTCCGGCGGAAATGGATAAACTATTTCACTTTTGCAAACACAATGTAAAGCCTTTAGATTCGAAAGTTAACGTATTATCTACTTAATCACTGCGGTCTTCTTCATCCGTTTAGTTCAGCCGTATAAAAATAACCCTTTAAACTAAGATGCCTATATGAATTTGAGTCACAAGGAATTATGCAATCCCATTGAACTTAAAATAAGTTTGGTATTTTTCACTTACTTGCGTCTAGTCGTAAGTAAAAATCGCTATGTGATTCCGCGATTATCATAACATATTTTTGTAGAAAGAAAACTTTTGCTGGAATTTTACATGTATACATAAATGAACGATGTTTACTTCGGAAGTGATGTTTTTGTGACAAATATCTTCGTAGGCGCAAAATTCTACCATTTGTCGTGTTTTTCAACATGAAAAATTCCGGTAGCAGGCAACAGTTTTGTTTCTACAAAATTGTGTCAATATATTCGCGGATGCGCAGAGTTACAGGCGTATTCCCGATACCATTCAGTACTGTTTAAACAACTGTTAATAGGTATAATTCTACATTTGCAGGCAGAGTTTGTACAAATGATGTCATCGAAAAAACTTGTTCAGAAGAAATAAGTTACAATATTTACGACTTTAATGTCACAGAGCACAAGACGCCAATAAATCAGACTTCCTGTCAATTTGACGTCATTATGTCAACAGCAGCTTTTACTCAATCAAATACTTTATCCACATCAACGACTGCAAGTTTTTCGATTTTAAGTTCCTCAACTCAAATTTATCACAGTTCCGTCTCGGATCAGGATGATTTTGAGGAACTGGTAAAGGAAATGAGGCTGGACAAGAAATCAACAAATACCTACAGACGATCTCTTATAAGCGCTGAAGATAAACGTGTATCGTCCATGGTATCGGGATATATCGGAATATTCGTGTTGATTACCGTCCTTTGTGTTCTTCTATTTTTTGACGCTCTAAGATTTTACCAATTTTTAGCAACGCGAAGAGAGATTGATTAGCATATTCTGTATGGTTCTAATTTGATGTTTTATTTCCGGACTTGTTACCCATTGGTACAGAAGTTAATTGAGTGCTGTTGTGGATCCTTGTAGATAAAGTATGTCATAAATTACTGAAATACTAAAGTTTTATTGAGAATTTCATTTTTATGTCTACCTAGTGATATATTTGAGGCGTCAACACCGGCTAAATTTGTGCTAAACAGCTGGTTTGTAAACGCATGATTACATGTATATACATCCTAGTAGCTACAATAAGTCAAAGAACAAAATACAGAAGAAAAGACAACTAACAGTATTTTAAAAACCTCCAGGTGGTGCAGTATGCTTAAAAAACGCAAAAATACATTAATTCAGACCCTGACATTAAAATTTGACTTGACTTCAAACGCCTTCGTTAACACTTTTAACAAGTTTAATTTGAGGTTTAGGACGCTGAAGCCAACTCTGTAAAAAGACTAATTTATTCTACAAAAATAAAAGTACATGTAATTTCCAAAGTACACAATATTTTTTTTAATAAATATTATACATTAAACCTTAAATTTGCCCGAAGAATCTCCAAACATTCATGTCTCGACGAACAGAAGATTGAGAGTAATAATAGTTAATTGGTTTTATATAGTGCATTGAGCATTTCGTTTGACCTTTAGCGCTCTTGTTCACGATATTAATATAAATAATACAATTTGCAAGTTCCGTGGAGAGTTGTTGTTTTAGCCCTAGTATTTTACAAATACTTTGCACCATTAACCATTCCATGTACAGATAGTCCAAAACCGGGAACAAATTGTTCTTGACAAAATTGACCTGTACTTAATCACTCCTTTATTTATGACGTCACGGTCGTATTTGAAAAACAGCCGTATCTTCAGTCCGATCAGTCACTTACCCGAAAGATATTTTTTCCCCTCAAACAATTAACGAAAAGATTATTTGTAAATTAAGTAATGATAAAAGTTAGAAAGATTGCTTCAGATTCTGATATTTTCAAAAGCGATCAAACCACAACGAACTTTTCGGTTTCAATGATAACTTATGATTTTTGTTAACTGAAATCTGGCAAATTCGATAATGATGTCATTTTTATTAGTATTCCAAGTGTCACTTTGAAGATCACGTAAAGCTTAAAACATCTGTATTCCAGATTTGACAAGTTTTATCAATATGAACACCTAAAGAGTTTGGCAAAAGTTGTTAAAATTTTCAGATAAAGAAAGATTTATAAACTGGTCTACGATTCCTGAATTAACTTCACTACTTCTGCTGTAATTGTATATGTTTAAGTTGCGGGAGACAAAAGTTGTAAAAAGATCCACGTATAAAAGTATCCAATGTTCTCCATGTAACAAATCCATCACGCTGTAGCTGGTCTTTAGTACCGTTCTTGTCATAAAAATGAGGATCCTGTCAAATTTAAAAAAAAAATAAAACATAATTGTCAACATTAATGTCATTAAAGCTATGAGCTAATCATATTTTTTTTTTATTAAATAATATACTAAAAAGCAACAGAATTTAATTCTAAAAACGAAAGAAGGATTTCAGGAGAGATTTGAAAAAGCGCAAATATATCCTGAATTTATTCAAAATAGAGTGAATACGAATAATAAATTTTGAAAATATAGCAGTAATATTTTGTTGTAATTATATCGTCCTGAAACATTCCCAGGATTGTTCTGCTCGAAGGCACGTTAAAGGATGTGTGTGGTTTTTAAAAAGTCGTGGAAGTTCTGATTTTGGCCAGGGTAACGGACTACACAGTTTCTGTGATTATTCCAGATAAATGGTATTAAAGTAGCTAGTATCCAGTGCCATGTGCTGATTTTGAATTTCTATTAAAATAATGCATTCAAAATCAGCACAGGACACCAGTAATATCTCTTTTTAGTCAAGGTAAGAGTATACGCAGCAATATCTTTAAGTCAAGGAATCGGGTACTCGCGATGACGTACCTTAGTCACAGTATAGGGTATACGCGGTAATTAGAGTTTTACTGTAATACTGTACTTTATGTCACCGTATAGGGTATACACGGGAATTAGAGTTTTAATATAATACTGTACATTTAGTAACGGTATAGGGTATACGCGGTAATTAAGAGTTTTATGGTAATAATGTACCTTAGACACGGTATAGGGTTTACGCGGTAATAAGAGTTTTACGGTAATGACGTACCTTAGTCACGGTATAGGGTATACGCGGTAATATGAGTTTTACTGTTATACTGTTCTTTTAGTCACGGTATAGGGTATACGCGGTAATTTAGAGTTTTACGGTAATGACGTACCTTAGTCACGGTATAGGGTTTACGCGGTAATTTAGAGTTTTACGGTAATGACGTACCTTAGTCACGGTATAGGGTTTACGCGGTAATTAAGAGTTTTACGTTAATTACGTAACTTAGTCACGGTATAGGGTATACGCGGTAATTAAGAGTTTTACGGTAATGACGTACCTTAGTCACGGTATAGGGTATACGCAGTAATTAAGAGTTTTATTGTAATACTTTACTTTTATTCACGGTATAGGGTATACGCGGTAATAAGAGTTTTACGCTAATGACGTACCTTACTCAAGGTATAGGGTTTACGCGGTAATTAAGAGTTTAACGGTAACGACGTACCATAGTCACGGTATAGGGTCTACGCGGTAATTAGGAGTTTTATTGTTATACTGTACTTTTAGTCACGAAATAAGGTATACGCGGTAATTAGAGTTTTACGGTAATGACGTACCTTAGTCATGGTATAGGGTATACGCGGTTATTAAGATTTTTACGGTGATGACGTACCTAAGTCACGGTATAGGGTATACGCGGAAATTTAGAGTTTTACTGTTATACTGTACTTTAAGGCACGGTATAGGGTATACACGGTAATTAAAAGTTTTACGGTAATGACGTACCTTAGTCACGGTATAGGGTATACGCGGTAATAAGAGTTTTACTGTTATACTGTTCTTTTAGTCACGGTATAGGGTATACGCGGTAATTAAGAGTTTTACTGTAGGGTTTACGCGGTAATTCAGAGTTTTACGGTAATGACGTACCTTGGTCACAGTATAGGGTTTACGCGGTAATTAAGAGTTTTACGTTAATTAAGTAACTTAGTCACGGTATAGGGTATACGCGGTAACTAAGAGTTTTATTGTAATACTTTACTTTTATACACGGTATAGGGTATACGCGGTAATAAGAGTTTTACGGTAATGACATACCTAAGTCAAGGTATAGGGTTTACGCGGTAATTAAGAGTTTAACGGTAACGACGTACCATAGTCACGGTATAGGGTATACGCGGTAATTAGGAGTTTTATTGTAATACTGTATTTTTTTCACGGTATAGGGTATACGCGGTAATAAGAGTTTTACGGTAATGACGTACCTTAGTCATGGTATAGGGTATACGCGGTAATTAAGATTTTTACGGTGATGACGTACCTAAGTCACGGTAAAGGGTATACGCGGTAATTAAGAGTTTTATTGTAATACTTTACTTTTAGTCACGGTATAGGGTATACGCGGTTAAAAGATTTTTACGGTAATGACGTACCTTAGTCAAGGTATAAGGTTTACGCGGTAATTAAGAGTTTTACGGTAACGACGTACCATAGTCACGGTATAGGGTCTACGCGGTGATTAGGAGTTTTATTGTAATACTGTACTTTTAGTCACGAAATAGGGTATACGCGGTAATAAGAGTTTTACGGTAATGACGTACCTTAGTAATGGTATAGGGTATACGCGGTAATTAAGATTTTTACGGTGATGACGTACCTTAGTCACGGTATAGGGTATACGCGGTAATTTAGAGTTTTACTGTTATACTGTACTTTAAGGCACGGTATAGGGTATACACGGTAATTAAACGTTTTACGGTAATGACGTACCTTAGTCACGGAATAGGGTATTCGCAGTAATAAGAGATTTACTGTAATACTGTACTTTATGTCACGGTATAGGGTATGCGCTGTAATAAGAGTTTACTGTAATACTGTACTTTTAGTCACGTGAAGGGTATACGCGGTAATAAGAGATTTACTGTAATACTGTACTTAATGTCACGGTATAGGTTATACGCGGTAATTAAGAGTTTTATTGTAATACTGTACTTTTAGTAACGGTATGGGGCATATGCGGTGATTAAGAGTTTTACGGTAATGACGTACCTTAGTCATGGTATAGGGTATACGCGGTTATTAAGATTTTTACGGTGATGACGTACCTAAGTCACGGTATAGGGTATACGCGGTAATTTAGAGTTTTACTGTTATACTGTACTTTAAGGCACGGTATAGGGTATACACGGTAATTAAAAGTTTTACGGTAATGACGTACCTTAGTCACGGTATAGGGTATACGCGGTAATAAGAGTTTTACTGTTATACTGTTCTTTTAGTCACGGTATAGGGTATACGCGGTAATTAAGAGTTTTACTGTAGGGTTTACGCGGTAATTCAGAGTTTTACGGTAATGACGTACCTTGGTCACGGTATAGGGTTTACGCGGTAATTAAGAGTTTTACGTTAATTAAGTAACTTAGTCACGGTATAGGGTATACGCGGTAACTAAGAGTTTTATTGTAATACTTTACTTTTATACACGGTATAGGGTATACGCGGTAATAAGAGTTTTACGGTAATGACATACCTTAGTCAAGGTATAGGGTTTACGCGGTAATTAAGAGTTTAACGGTAACGACGTACCATAGTCACGGTATAGGGTATACGCGGTAATTAGGAGTTTTATTGTAATACTGTATTTTTTTCACGGTATAGGGTATACGCGGTAATAAGAGTTTTACGGTAATGACGTACCTTAGTCATGGTATAGGGTATACGCGGTAATTAAGATTTTTACGGTGATGACGTACCTAAGTCACGGTAAAGGGTATACGCGGTAATTAAGAGTTTTATTGTAATACTTTACTTTTAGTCACGGAATAGGGTATACGCGGTAAAAAGATTTTTACGGTAATGACGTACCTTAGTCAAGGTATAAGGTTTACGCGGTAATTAAGAGTTTTACGGTAACGACGTACCATAGTCACGGTATAGGGTCTACGCGGTAATTAGGAGTTTTATTGTAATACTGTACTTTTAGTCACGAAATAGGGTATACGCGGTAATAAGAGTTTTACGGTAATGACGTACCTTAGTAATGGTATAGGGTATACGCGGTAATTAAGATTTTTACGGTGATGACGTACCTTAGTCACGGTATAGGGTATACGCGGTAATTTAGAGTTTTACTGTTATACTGTACTTTAAGGCACGGTATAGGGTATACACGGTAATTAAACGTTTTACGGTAATGACGTACCTTAGTCACGGAATAGGGTATTCGCAGTAATAAGAGATTTACTGTAATACTGTACTTTATGTCACGGTATAGGGTATGCGCTGTAATAAGAGTTTACTGTAATACTGTACTTTTAGTCACGTGAAGGGTATACGCGGTAATAAGAGATTTACTGTAATACTGTACTTAATGTCACGTGAAGGTTATACGCGGTAATTAAGAGTTTTATTGTAATACTGTACTTTTAGTAACGGTATGGGGCATATGCGGTGATTAAGAGTTTTACGGTAATGACGTACCTTAGTCATGGTATAGGGTATACGCGGTTATTAAGATTTTTACGGTGATGACGTACCTAAGTCACGGTATAGGGTATACGCGGTAATTTAGAGTTTTACTGTTATACTGTACTTTAAGGCACGGTATAGGGTATACACGGTAATTAAAAGTTTTACGGTAATGACGTACCTTAGTCACGGTATAGGGTATACGCGGTAATAAGAGTTTTACTGTTATACTGTTCTTTTAGTCACGGTATAGGGTATACGCGGTAATAAGAGTTTACTGTAATACTGTACTTTTAGTCACGTGAAGGGTATACGCGGTAATAAGAGATTTACTGTAATACTGTACTTAATGTCACGGTATAGGTTATACGCGGTAATTAAGAGTTTTATTGTAATACTGTACTTTTAGTAACGGTATGGGGCATATTCGGTGATTAAGAGTTTTACGGTAATGACGTACCTTAGTAATGGTATAGGGTATACGCGGTAATTAAGAGTTTTACGGTAATGACGTACCTTAGTCACGGAATAGGGTATTCGCAGTAATAAGAGATTTACTGTAATACTGTACTTTATGTCACGGTATAGGGTATTCGCAGTAATAAGAGATTTACTGTAATACTGTACTTTATGTCACGGAATAGGGTATTCGCAGTAATAAGAGATTTACTGTAATACTGTACTTTTAGTCACGTGAAGGGTATACGCGGTAATAAGAGTTTACTGTAATACTGTACTTTTAGTAACGGTATGGGGCATATGCGGTGATTAAGAGTTTTACGGTAATGACGTACCTTAGTCACGGTATAGGGTATACGCGGTAATTACTGCAATGCTGTACTTTATGTCACGGTATAGGGTATACACAGGAAAAAGAGTTTTACTCTATTATTGTACTTTTAGTCACGGTATAGGGTATACGCGGTAATTAGGAGTTTTACGGTAATGACGTACCTTAGTCACGGTATAGGGTATACGCGGTAATAAGAGTTTTACTGTTATACTGTACTTTTAGTCACGGTGTAGGGTATACGCGGTAATTAAGAGTTTTACTGTAGGGTATACGCGGTAATTAAGAGTTTTACGGTAATGACGTACCTTAGACACGGTATAGGGTACACGCGATAATAACGAGTTTTATTGTAATACTTTACTTTTAGTCACGGTATAGGGTATACGCGGTAATTGAGATTTTTACGGTAATGACGTATCTTAGTCACGGTATAGGGTATACGCGGTAATAAGAGTTTAACTGTCATACTGTACTTTTAGTAACGGTATAGGGTATACTCGGTAATTGAGATTTTTACTGTAATGACGTACCTTAGTCCCGGTATAGGGTATACGCGCTAATTAAGAGTTTAACTGTCATACTGTACTTTTAGTCACTGTTTAGGGTATACGCTGTAATTAAGAGTTTTACGGTAATGACGTATCTAAGTCACGGTATAGGGTATACGCGGTAATAAGAGTTTTACTGTAATACTGTACTTTTAGTAACGGTATAGGGTATATGCGGTGATTAAGAGTTTTACGGTAATGACGTATCTTAGTCACGGTATAGGGTATACGCGGTTATTAGATATTTACTGTAATACTGTACTTTATGTCACAGTATAGGGTATATGCGGTCATAAGAGTTTTACTGTAGTACTGTGCTTTTAGTCACGGTATAGGGTATACGCGGTTATTAAAGATTTACTGTAATACTGTACTTTATGTCACGGTATAGGGTATATGCGGTGATTAAGAGTTTTGCGGTAATGACGTACCTTAGTCACGGTATAGGGTATACGCGGTAATAAGAGTTTTACTGTTATACTGTACTTTTAGTCACGGTGTAGGGTATACGCGGTAATTAAGAGTTTTACTGTAGGGTATATGCGGTGATTAAGAGTTTTACGGTAATGACGTACCTTAGTGACGGTACAGGGTATACGCGGTAATTAGAATTTTATGGTAATACCGTATATTATGTCCCGTGTCCGTTTAGTTTGTCGTAGTTATTTAGCTACTTCTTTATTTACTTGCGTATATTATCTCTTAATAAAATAATTTAAAAAAATTATCTAGAGCAGAAATGATTCACAGAAATTAAACCAAAAATAAAAATTGTATTTTATTATCAGTGGTTTCAAAACAAAAAAGTGTTCGTTTATGTGAACTTATATGATTTTTTACTTTTTTATCCCATGCCTTTTGTTTGTTATAGATATTATTAATCTTGCTTGCTATAGCTTTTGCCGAAGGTCAATGGTTTTCTCCGGGCACTCTGGTTTTTTTTTCACCATCCGAGAACTGGCTTCCTCGACACAAGTGAAAGGATCTTGACTGTGACGCAAAACACGATTAATCCAAACCACTCCAGTAGCAAGCTTCATGACATTTAGCAACAACTGTCTATACTATCATTTTAAAAACTTTACCATGATTAACAGAGCTGCTGGTTCTAAACATACTCCTAGAACACCTTTAGATGCATTGTCTGTGTCGCCACCTGCAAAATAAATCACGTGACATAGGATAAAAAACATGTACATGTATATAAAAAACGAAAGTCTATAAATATATCAATGGTAACTGTATTTAACAATTGAACTGTTTTAAAATGGTGTTCATTGTCAGTATGAAGGCAAAAACTTTGCAAGCAAACGGAATAACGCGCGTTATATTTTCGTTTAATATTTTTTTTTAAAAATTATTCATTTATTCTAAGAAAAAAATCCAATCCATAACACATGCACATCGGGGTAGTCAAGTAGACGAAACAGCTAAATTTAAGACCGAGAACGACACATTATTAATCCGCAATATTTTTAATGTGGAGTAACAACGGGGAGTTTTGGTTTGAAAAATTATAGTGTTATCAGGTATTTTGATGGTATTTTCTCGATTTTTCATTAACATAATGAATTTTTTAGAATATTGGATATATATATATATATATATATATATATATATATATATATATATATATATATATATATCAACGATAAATGTGTTGTTATTTGTGGACTATATTACAGTCGAAAATCAGGTGCACCTGTGTGGCCCCATTTCAATTTGCAAAGAAGTTTGGAGTAAAAGACTGCTGGCTAAATGTCGGAAGTGAAATTTGTGAATCTGAAACGGGAAGGGCGGAACTGTAGCTGAGGGATAATTTTCAATGGCCAAGCATGTGGGTTTCGAATCTGTGATATGTGAGTAGACAGGGATTTACCGAGAGATTTTTCTGGAATGTCGACATTGTTAGGTTGAGATTCACTCTAACATAATGTGCCGAGCTTCGTACTCGGTACCATTCAAATGTAGACAGCAAGGCAGTGAGAAGTATACTTATTCTTTACGCCTGGTGTGGTGCAAATATCTCTCAAAGTTTAGAAAATTATCGTTTTAAGGTTAGCAAGGAGTTGTGTAGTTCTTAAACCATGTATTGTACTTTTGAGGAGTCCCTATTGTATCCCTTGTAAATTGATTAAAAGCATGTAGATAATTTTTCAGTTTTTCGAATCAACAAACACAGCATGTGAAACGGACAATTTTCACTGGATGTGGCATACATGCGTGAATCTAATTCCAATTGAAATTTACATCGCTTGAAATTTACATCCCGCGAGACACAAAATTGATTGACAAGTTGTACCATTACACGTTGTCTCAAAATAATAGGGTATATCATGGTAGGAAGAATTTTTTAAAGATCAGATTATTCAAAATTTTTTTGTGGTTTGATGGTTTTGACTGATCTGGTGTTGTCTGTTCTTTCAACAGGCCATCAAAAACACCACTCTGTCTCTCACAATGTCAATATTACGGTGAATATCAGCCAGGTACCTATTTATGTTATCAAAATATCATTTTATTTATTTCCTTGATTTTACTTTGTAATATCTCGTAAATGTGTTTTTCAGTCTCGTCTCGAATGTAAACAAATGTGACGTGACAGTCATGTTTGTTTACCTATGATAATGTAGTTCCAGATTATGTATTGCATTTTATATGTATTCATACACGGAGTGACAAAATTTTTTGGCATTCATTGTCAGTAATAATTACAACGGCTCCCAAGCTTGTAGCTATGGGAATTTCACAAGGCAAATGAAAATATACTGATTTTAAAGAAACAATGTACCCCTCTAAATAAAAAGGTCTCAAAATATGATCGATTTTTGTAATACTTAAAACACAAATTTCAAATTAAAATTAGCAAATAGCACTAAATGAAAGACGACACAGTGTCATTTTTAACCATAAATGATCAGCGTAGAAGGCAAATTAAAAATTTGAAAAAATATCAACTAAAATTCCTATTGGTGCCGTTAAATTGTAAAAATGGCTTGGAAACAAAAGTACTAGCAGTATGCAATCGTGTCAAGTGTTTATTATCAACAACTATGACACCCTTTCAGTTAATCTGAACGTTGAACGGTATTTAAAATAAAAAGTGAAATTGATACAATAGTTAGGCACATCTATGTGGTACACATGATAAATTATAAGTAAATTTTATCTACCCATCATGACAGGCGATCCAAATTCCTTGAAATGTTTAACCAAGTCTGGTATGTGGTCTTTCAGGTTTGACCCAGAGGAAACGTGTATAATCTTGCATGGCGTCTATATCAGTAAGAAAAGAACACATTCTTTGTAAAAGCATTTAAGAATACAATCAGTAAAAATTAAGTAATCGAAAATTATCGATAAAACCATTAGCATGAGCAAACTTGCGGAGTGCAGTTAAAGTGCAAAAGTTAGGTAATCTAGTATAAAAATGACGAAGTTGTAAGAGGATAAAAAATAAATTATCTAGATAGTGGTACGACAGAAAATGGCACGAATCTAATATATTGTTTGATAAAACATCATATATTAACACGCCTTAGGATTTCAATGTTTTTAAACGAAATTTTCTTGGGTTTTTATTGTGTAACTGAGATATGATAATCAAACATGTATCATCGTATCATTCAAGATAGTGTTCAGAGATCATCTTGGCTTTTGATTTTTGTAAATCTAATACATGTAATCATATTTTTTTTCATTCTTAATAAAAAAAAACATTTTTTCGCTTTAGGTAGTTTGTGTGGTTGTTAGGGGGGGCGTAAATAGGGGTGTAAGATACCTCATAGAAATAATCTAGGCAGAGACATATTTCAAAACTACCAATCCACTCTCTTGATCCTATAAAACTTGATGGCTTGTCCTCCATGGCAACCAATGCCTCTTGAATTTCTCTAAGAGTAGGTACATCCCGAAAAGCTGATTTGGCTAGAAGCTCTTGCTCACGTTTCACCCAGGAGCAAATACTCTGTAATGTTCTGTATCCACATCCCCACCCCTGTTAAAAAAAATTACATTATCTTATTGACTTTTATTGTTGTTACTTATAAAACTACCAAAACTAGCGTAAAAAGAAAGAAAGAAAGAAAGAAAGAAACAAATAAAGATGGCTTATCTTTATTGCATTTGTGACGTGGGCCACAATATGATAGACATCCGGGAACAAATGCGTAATGGTAAATATAAAAAAAAAACCGTACAGGTCCGTGCACGTGGTCTATGAACATAAGGGGATTGAGCACAATATTTTTATTGTGATAATATAGACTGTTATTATATAATGATGGTTGAGCTTCAATGAAAAAAATCAGTTCTAATAAGTATCGTCTACTTAATGTGCCAGAAAAGTGTTTATAGTGTACGTTAGTCGCTGCATGGTATATATAAAATCATTTAGTCAACCAGCACTTTTGGTCCTACTATACCGGGAGAACATTTTTGTATGCAAAGCGAGGTAACTCAAATAAAATTTTAGGCTCAGCTAGTCACAATAATGTCGAAATGAATGATGAAGTGTCGTCATTTAACTATTAACTGTGGTGAGATCGACCAAACCAATCTTTAGAAATAATATCCTGTTAAAATATATTTTGGTGATAAGCCTGGCATGATGGATACACATGCAGTAGTTGAAATATTTCTGACTGGTACCTACCCTATCGTCGACACCATCACAAAGATAGTGGTAATATAATATATCAGATTTAACAAGTTCTGTGGTTTCTCCTGGAGCATCTAAACCTTCGTGTACATTACATAGCAAATTGTTCATACCAGCCTGCTTGTACTATCAGTACAGTGATGTCCAGCTCGTAAACGTGTTACGTAAAAGGGGAGATAACTCTTGTCATAAAATATCAAATATATAATTGAAGCCTATTGTAGCCATTTTCAGCTCGCATTGCGTAAAGGTAAATTACAATTCGAATTTAAAATAAACTCTATAGTCACAAAAATTAAGGACTGAAGCCACTTTGACATAAAAAATGATAAAATAAATAAATAAATAATAGATAAATAAATAAATAAATAAATATTTTAAAAAGGGCATGGGTCCGGTGATTTATGTGGTTTGTAGCTTCCCTTAAAAAGTTTTCTTTTTGTTTTTTTTTTTTTTTTTTTTTGTTTTTTTTTTTTTTTTTTTTTTTTTTGGGGGGGGGGGGGGTATTATATACGTTAATCGATAGGGACCTTATAATAACAAGACGCTCACAAATCACAATTTCTATCACTTTTCTAAGGGAACGAATCCTTCTATAATATATCAAAGTTTATTGGCTTGTACTAATAAGACAGTAGATTTTTCAAGGAAATCCGGTTTCTTCCACCATCCAAGTCTGAATGCATCAGTATAAGATGGAATCTTTTCTGAATCAAATCATCGTAACTCTACCCCACTCATTATATCAGGCTAGTTATTTTTTCTGTGCATATTACTGAAATATTTATGTATTGTGTTACATAATCAGACTATTAACTTATATTAAACAGAACGGATCATCAGTTTTTAAGTGACAGATGTAGTACATTAAAAGTAGAGGGATATTACAAAAAAGAACAGGTTATCGCTTGCAAAATGTAATGTGTGAATTAATCTAACGTTAAATGTATTTATATTCAAAACTTTATTGTCACGTAAGGATAATACGTGCCTGTTTGTAAAAATAATGAACATTAATAAAAATGAAAAATGGGAAAAAACGGCACGAAAAAATATCAGAACAAGCAACTATATAAAGTAATATATAAAAGTATAACTAATAGTGCCATGTCTTAAGGTTGTTGTTGTTGTTGTTGAAATGCTGTTTAACGTCGCATCAGCAATTTTCAGATATTCGGGACAAGAGCAAGGTTATCAATCTCTATGGGTTAATATAAGAACAAGTTTATTAATCCATGTATTGTTCAAGTGTGTATTATGGCCATGTACTAGTGCACACCCGGCGCGGCGTTTTGGTAAGGTGCTAGCTTACCGAGTCAGTATGCTGCAGACAATCATAGTACTCCCCCAGTCCATTACCCTGGCACCAGGTTAACCAGTCGATACTCTATCCTCTTAATGCCGAGCGCCAGGTGAGGGAGCAATATTTCAATTTTTCAAGTCTGACGTATGACCCGGATGGGGTTTAAACCCACGAATTTTCTACCTCGAGATGGACACTACCATTGAGCCAACTAAGGTTTAGTGACGGTTAGATAAAGAAATCCATTCTTCTTTTGAAGAATTTAGCGAGGCCACAAATATTCTATTATCAAAACTGAATGAAATGCATAGCATTGCATGTTTAATCAACCCGGTTAATAGTATAAAAAGTTGTAAGATTAATAACCAATTTCATACATGCATAAATAACAAACAGATAACGTAAGAAATACCATGCGATGTTTATTATATTAAATTATTTATTATTAAACTAGTGAACGGGATATATGTTAGGCATTTGCACCATACTTTTAAATACAATGAATTTTACATCGAGTTCTGGAAACCTTAACGTACATGTATTTCATGACAAGGTGATAGAAGCATCTCTCTCTCTCTCTCTCTCTCTCTCTCTCTCTCTCTCTCTCTCTCTCTCTCTCTCTCTCTCTCTCTCTCTCATTATTCTATCCAATGATTCCAAAATCATCATTTTTGTTTCAGTGTTTGAACATGTTTCCCAAGTGGTCTAGTGGTTAGGATTCCGCGCTCTCACCGCGGCGGCCGGGGTTCGATTCCCCGCTTGGGAATATTTTTAGAACTGTTAGTTTTTATGTAAGGTTAACACAATTTTGCAAAATAAAAATAATATATGAAATTTAGACCAAAACAGTTAAGTGCTGCCATGTACTGATTTTTAATTTCTATTAAAAAAAAGGATTCAAAATCAGCACAGATGAGCAATTGAGACTCTCCAGCATAAACATTGCCTAAATTATTAATTGTTATTAAACAAAATTTAATCAGATTTTACAAGTTAAAAATGCTTTGAAAATATTCTCACCAGTCAATGAAATAATTCCCAGTTTCCCTTCGAGATCTATGATTTCATAATACAATGTTTAGCAATTGCAAGTGTAAATATAACAAATCGAAATAATTAATCTTGAAATAGTATGTCGTAGCAAAAGTTGTCGTTTCGTTAAGGTAAAAGTATCAAATCTCCTGTCCTTGAAATATCGCCATATGCAAACTTTTGAATGTTTCATTTTATAAAAATTCGAATATTTGCATTATCAATATTTTTGACTGCTAGTTAATACAAATGTAAAATTTTAAAAAAAAATGTGCTATGGTATTTTAAAAAATATCTGAAATGTTACTGAAGACTTAGAAACCACTGCTAATTAAATGAGTTAAAAACAGAAATCAATACGGCAGTGGAGAAATGAACATAAAAAGAACAATCATGATTTAAGACAAAAATAATAATGCAATGAAAAATGTGCCTTTTCTGGAACAAACGTCCTTTCTAACATAAAGCACAGGTCATTAGTAAATATACGCGTTTAATATAGCAACGACGGGTTAAAGATGTTTTATAATCATCAGCCGTGCATAAACATTAAATAAAGAACACATGAAGATTTTGTCTTGTATAACTTAATCTTCTTCTATTTTTACCTCAAAGGTTAACGAAACTCGAACTTGCACGTTAGATATAAAAAACATACAACATCACCTAGACAAGATCAAAATTGACGTAAAAAACAAAATAAAACAAATTCTCTAGAGTAATATTGGCTAAAAATAAATCGTTAATACAGGCATCACAGGACCTTGTACAAACATAACGTATTTGTAACACCAAAACAATCGTAAGTGGGACAGAGGCTGTGTTTGTTAATGATGTGATTGCTGATATAGTACGTATTGAACAGTTGTTAATGCTGTTTTTACATTCAATCAGTATATAAATGTAATACCTGTCAGATGTGTGTATATAAGCACACCGTATTTGATATCTATCGGTATGAAATCAATGCTATAGAATGGTTAACAGTATGGACTATAAATAAACATTGATCTTTACCATTACAGTTTGAAGTTCTGAAAAGGTTAAATGTTTGTTTTTATTTAAATTAACGTAACTCGGGAAAATGTGATTATATTGCACTGACGTGTGAAAAACTTGTACTGGTAGTTAATTTAGGATGTAGTTTTAGTTAGTTTCATATAAGTAGCACAAATTAACCAAAAAAAAACGGATTTAGAGTTGTGTATCAGTTTGAAAATTCAATTATTCTACACTGATGCTTGGAAAAAAAATAGAAAATTAATGTGTAACACGTTTTATTTCTAGGAACCAATTTAATATTGAACTTTAGGATATATATATAGTGTGTATACTTTATCGTCAATTAAAAAGCAGCCATTAAAAAGTGTAAGACATAATTTGACTGATGGGCTTTAAAATATAATATATAACTCTAGTGAGTTATAGAAGAGAACATATTCATTGCTGTACATAGAAAATCTTTACCCTAAATGTAAATTCGAAAAAAGTCAAAATGTGAGGACTAATATTAATAATTTTATTTTTGTGATAAAATATGTCGGTAAAAGCAAGTTTTAGTGTGCAGGCTAAGTTTCAGTTTTATAAAGATGAGGAGTCGTTTGTTGTTGGCTGGAGAGACACTGCTAGATCTAACGTTAATCATAAAACATTCCTGGAAGGTATACTGCTGAAAAGTGTAGACAGTGACTGTAAGTATTTATATAACCCCCCCCCCCCCATTTCTCCTCCCATACCCTTTCCTTGCATACTCTCATTACCCCACCTAAGATTAAGCTTCTAATGCATACCAAGACGAGAATTCTTCTTTTGGAAGCTGGTTGTTGAATGTTGTTTTACGTCACATTAGCATTTTTTCAGTATTTTGAAAGAGACAATATTTATTAATCTGGAGGATAAATTTAAACAAATGTTTATGTGATGCATGATTGTGCAAGTGTTTTTGATTCGCATTGTACTAATACGTGCTTATGGCGATCTTTTGAGTCATGCTAGTACACTTGCTTGTATATCGAAAGTAAACATCGCTGACAACTCATAAGTAATACTAGTACCGAACTAACCAGTTAAAGCATAGGGCAAGAAAAGCTCCTAACTTGTGGTCGATCAGGGGTTGCACCCAAAGCAGTATTTAAGGGTAAAGCCTTCACCACGGCCTCTGTAGTCCACTTTAGAAGCTGGACATTACTTCTAACATTAGATTACAATTTTATTATGCTTAATGCTACTTAAAAGCACAATGACAAATTTGTGCTAAAAAAATTAGCTGTGTCCTGAAATCTGTATATCCAAGTAAAGAGTAACAAATATAGTACTTGGTTTAAGTAATGGGGATAATTCTACAAATATTGCCGAGATGTGTCTATTAAAACTAGCTTGTTAACGTTAGTTAATAATGTATATTAAACTATTATTAGAACAATTTTGTATACAATTCATGCAATATATCTAACACTGACTAAACAGGAAGTTAATTAATTATATTGTGATAGAGCGCACCTGTATCCAATTGGCAACTAACTTACACATGTATTGTAAATGATAACACAATACATTGACATTTTGGTAAAGCAACGTTGCAAATTTGGTAACGAAATGTCGGTTTACACAGTTTTTACTTTTGGAAAGAAATATTTCAATATTATAGAAAAAAAAAACGTTTTAGAGGGACACATTTTATACATGGGGATCGATCTTCTTCTTCACAATGATAACATAACTACTCCATTCAGAATTATGATGGAGGGTTAACATTTGTTTGATTTAATGGGGTGTTACGTCACAGTCAAGAATAATTCACTTATATTGAGACGTCACGAGCTATAAGGAAATTGCATAAATTTTGACCTTTGAAGTGCGCTTAGTGCCTAAGAAAAGAATGGTAACTATGATGGGCAAATACCACAGGAAGAAAATATTACGAGTTGTTATTATATAACCATTTTTATGGTTACTGTAGTAGTTTACTTGGTGACTTTTGTTGTTTCTTTGATGGTTATGGAGAATCTAGTAACTTCTACTAACTTGTCAAGGATTGCTGTTGTTACAATGATGTTTTATTTGGAGACCCTTATAGCTTCCTTTGATGACACTTAATTCCTTTGGTTTCGCTGGTATTGTCACCAGTTACTGTTTATATATATTGTTAGCGTTTACACATTTTTATCGGGATTGCACTTGTTATTAATTTTATTTTTACCTTCAACTACGACATACCCTTATGGAATGATGAATCTTTTAGCTACTATTATACGTACTTTACCTAAATACATTGTACATGTGTTGCAATCAAAACAAAACAATAACAAAGAAAAAACCGGAAAATAACGGTAAAAAAAATAGCGTTTCTTCGCCAATTAAATGTCAAAACAATTATGTTTTTTTCAAAATAGCATTGTATTTCGTAATTTCTAATATGAAATTATTTTTAACATTTTATAAAAACCTTGTTTAAAGTATGAGAAGTTAAAAGGAATATTATTCTATGCACTATTGATTCTGATAATGACAATGCAAAAAGAAAACAAAAGAGGAAACAATTCTGAAATGTATAGTTGGTTTGTTATCAAGAGAACAGGTTTGATAAGAATAATTATTCCGACACTTTTATACTTATCTTTATGTTCTTCACAAATTACAGTACAGTAAAGCACTTACTGACCTTTTAAGTTAATGACGAATGCATACCTGTATGTGCAGGTAGAGGGACCTAAATAACTTTCAATATGTTGCTTGAGAACGGTCATCGTCATCACCATCTTTTTTCTTCTTCATATGATGATGATTATTTATTTATTTATTTATTTATTTATTTATTTATTTATTTATTTATTTATTTATCGATTTATTTTAATATTTAATTTTTATCTTTTATTATATTTTTAATTTTTATTTTATTTTATTCATTTATTTTTATTATTATTTTTTTGTTGATAGCTATTTGGTTGGCGCTCGAATCCACGAGCCTTGAACATTGAGTTTGTAATCTATATCACAAGGTTACATACTTTAAACCACCATAGGCTTTTGTCCGAATAGTCGCAGAAACAATAAAATAAAATGATATGAATTAGTATTTCCTTATACTATGTGTCATTGTTGCTTTAAGGATTCTTTGCTTCCTTATGCAAATTTGCCGACTGTCTCTCACTATTGACAAATAACGACAATAAAAAATGAAATAATTTTATGATTAGTTGTAATACTAAATAACCAAAAAAATTTGATAAGAACTTCAAAATATAATATTTCAGTATTTAAGCAACATGCTATGTTCAAGACAAAATAAAACAAAAAAAATGGTCTAGATAGCAAGTTAAGGAAGTGGTCTTTACATCATAAGTTTGTTTGATGTCATAAAAGAACATTCGGATAACGTAAAAATTCAGCTATTAAATGGTCAAAACGTTAGCCTTTGTAGAATAATTGTAGTCATAAATACATGCAAAAATCACGAAGTTTACCTACAGAACCTGTCTCACAGCATGTGTACAATATCCAAGATGACGTCAGTTGTTTCTACACTGGAATTGTTGGTACCATTATGTACCATATTATGTTACATATATAATGGCAAAAACAAAACAGATAACAGAAAAAATGACATAAGCAAGACAATGTACATGTTTACAATTATACAAGTTATTATGAGACCGAAACAACACTGTATCTGTATTCTCCTCAGTGATGTACAAATCATATGTTTGGGTAGGACAGTGCCATTGCAAACAATCAAGTTCTAACGCATTAGTATACACACACTGTGCATTTAAATGTTTGTCTTGACTAAAGTATGTATCAAGGTTCCATTACTCTATAAATACCTCTATAGAACACACAAACAATATAGTGTAAACAACTAGCTTATGGCACGCTCTCTCTCTCTCTCTCTCTCTCTCTCTCTCTCTCTCTCTCTCTCTCTCTCTCAAATACACATTTTAATAATCGAAGGGATCAGACTTTAAAGTTTGTGTAAAGACTTATTTTGTTCACTTTGTCCCTTGCTATCATGGGCGGGGGGGGGGTATAAAAAATCAGTAGTAGGTATCTGTTTATTCTTTTTATATTTTTATCATTGGTTGTTATATTGTCCCTAGCCTACACGTTTTTCAAGTATTCTTAAGTCGTTCAAGTTAAGCTTGATTCTTTACTTCTTCTTTTTTTATAACCATACTTAAGGAATCTTAATCTGGATTATTGTTGGTCGGTTTACTTATAACCGTTTAGAGTAGATGGGGTAATTTATGTTTTTTCTTATAAGCTATTGCAACTGCAACTTGCATTGGTAACTAGAAAAGGTTCCATTACAAGTTTGGCTTCTTAAATCCTATTTCTTTTTTTTTTTGTCTTCTAAAAACAAAGATTGTTTAGAACAAAATTATATGTTATAAATTTTTTTTACAAAATATGTTACACATATGAGCCAAATGAGTAACTTGGGTGATTTATTTTGATTCCTAGCATGTTTTTTGTCAACAACGCGTCTACGTGTCTAAGAGCGATGCAAATGGCAATATTTCATAAAGTTTTTATTCGAAATATTTAAAATTAATAATAAATAAAAATAAATGATAAAAAATAAGATTAAACAAAAATTAAAGTAATAGAAAGATAAGATCTAACAATATAGACTTGGTCGGTGTTAAACTTTTTGACCTTGAATGTTTTTCTTTTAAATTTTCCATTTTTGTTTATATTACAGTTACAAAATAAAATTTGCTGAATACTTTACTGAAATATCGATTCCATATATAGGTGATGTATTTCTATCAGCGCTATGTCATGATTTATATTATATTTTTCTTAGGATAAATAAAAACTCCAATGCAATAATCGGGATATTATAAATAACGCAAATGCCAAGGGATTGATAAAGTTAATATTGCAAATATATTTTTTCAAGATAGATTTAATTTTGTTTATTTAATCATGATTTAATGATGACAAACAGCGTACATGTCAATGTAATGTGAGCAGAATCTCTGCTTAATAATATTGCTATAATTGTTTAATGGTTGCGTCAATATGTACGTATATTTGTGGCAAAAAACATTTGTTTGCTTATTGCAATAAAAATTTTGAAATTGAAATAGAATATAATTGTAATATCTGGGTTTTTATTTTATTATTATTATTATTATCATCATCATCATCATCATCATCATCATTATCATTATTATTATTTTTATTATTATTATTATTATTATTATTATTATTTGTTTAATTATTATTTTAAATTTATTTTTTGTTACTATATTGGTACATTAACATCGGTCTGATTTTGCCAAGAAAAAGTTTTTCTGGGGTCTACATTATAGAATTGCATTCTTCTTATTTAAAACAAGAAATGCTACAAAAATGTATAGTAGCAACTTTTTCTGCGCTATAAATCAGACTTTACCTTTTTTTACAGTACCCAGTACACATCAAACTCACTATCTTTGTTCTCTATTTATCTACATATTTATTTGTGGATGCTTTTTTGCTGTCATTTTCTGATAAGATGCTAAGTAAAACCATTATTTTATTAACGCTAAACTGATTTCTCCGACATCGTTTAGAAATCTTTTACTTTTCTCGGTATAGTAAAAAAAATTAAGCCTTTGACACGTGACTTCCAGTTTCTAAAATTTCATTTCTTTTAGCTGTAAATAAACGGAATCCTCTGACCGGTTGGTCAGTGTTTTACGATGGTAATCATGAGCTTGGAGCATGCGCACGGATGTACGGAAAAACCCTAGAATCGAAGGTGAAACATGACAAATTCCATTAATTGTCCGTCATTAATATCCAGATGTATTTGAAATGGTGTTATGTATCCCTTACTAAGTCACAAATGAAAAATTCAACGAAGTTCTGTGTTTAATTTGTTGTATTT
This sequence comes from Tegillarca granosa, assembly GCA_029721355.1. Taxonomy (NCBI): domain Eukaryota; kingdom Metazoa; phylum Mollusca; class Bivalvia; order Arcoida; family Arcidae; genus Tegillarca; species Tegillarca granosa. The sequence continues at coordinate 19,263,703 of CM056596.1, forward strand.
CACCGTTTTGAAAGTTGTGTTTAAATGACCCGGGTTCTGATGACGTAACCATGTTCTAATATTAGATCCAAAATGCTGCATCTCGCTGGGTAAATACTGTAATTTCTGTATTTATTCGAGCTTTTATCGTTTAACCAAATGTAACATTGTTTATTAGGAACATCATTAATAAGATTAGCACCGTTTTAATTTTTTCTCTAGGAAACTTAATGCAGCTTTAACATTTATATAATTGTAAGATTGAAGAAGTTGTCTCTTCTGTAGTAAGTTTGAATTAAGAACGTCTATTACTGCTGTCTTTAGACGGCTGACTTTGTGTCCCCAGTTTGTCATCCTGCTGTACGTCATAAAGTACTCATCATGTATCAAGTACTATTCCATTACTCACTATCAGAATTTGTTCAATATCATGTCTTACAGTTTTAGAGGGTTTATTGATATTTTCTATTTTAGATTTGTATCAATAAGCACAATATATATGATGTATCTTCATCATTTGCGGGCCCAGAAATATTATGACTATTATATGTGCATACAGCAGGACATATAGAGACTGAATTTCTACCTAACTTATTTAAGGCTAACGACCATCGCCAATTACTGAAAAAAAAATCTGAAAACCGAGTCTTAAGAAAGGAGACTGAATGGATCCTTATATTCGTAGCGAACGATAATAGGATAGGCACACATAAACGTTTAAGTTAATATTAATAAGTTTTCTCAATTTCCAGTTGTTGATTAATGCTTACTTTGGAACGAATCTCAACGAATATAAATGGTGTATAATTAGAAGTACCTTTAAGTCATGTTTTTGATATATAAGTTTGTACCTATCGACACATTGTGTATAGATTTTTATGACTATTCACGTGCTGAAAGTATACTTAAATCTATTTTTCTATCATTATCATGCTAAAAAATGAATAATTCATAAAATCACAAAACTAGAAAATAAAACATCCTTTGAACAGGTTTTGTTTGTAGTGGTAAACAGTCATTAACTAAATGATTTATACATTCGTGTATCAATGAACTTTTATTTTTGTCTCCACGCAATGTTTGCTGCTTATTCATTAAGGGGAAACATATGCACGCATATGTTTTCAATGAATTATTCTGTTCTCAGCAGGAGAAGCACAAAGGCAGTTGGTTTTCTTAATTATCCTACCTTTTCGTTGTTCGTAACGTTGAAAAACTCCCAAAGCCATAGGGAAGTTTTGTTGACATCACTTTCAAGCCATGTTGTTAGACATGCCTAGTACAAAGTATATACTATCTTTTTGATATTTATTGTAGAACCACAAAACCTTGACTCCACATTACATACTCAACATTTTTCTTTCATACTTCGCCTAAGGTCAAGTGCCGACACCAAGGGAAGTAACTCTTTTCAACAGGACAAAATAACCGAAGTAATAATAAAGTAATAATAATTATTTTAAAAAATTACAAATCTACAACTGTTATACTTTTTTAAATATTGTTCTGATTTAAATCATTAACTGTTGTCTCATTCATTTTTTTTTTAATCATTTCAGATCGTATTTTTTTTTTAAATTATCGTTTAGTTTAGCAAATAAACTGGCAATGCTACACGTTCTTTCGCTAATTTTTGGGGTCTTATACACAGGAGCTAAATCCCAAAGAGTTTTTTTTGTCTTTCATAAAATATTTACATGGATTCTGAATATACCCTTCAATAAATAAAATTGCTTTTGTCAAGTTTTGTGCGAAAATGAAGAAAAATAGGCAGAGCGGGTACGGGTATTTCCGGACAATTAAGCGATTTGACGGTGTTTTCACTAGTTTATGTGTTTAATCTCGTGTTTTATTGCAATACGTAATGTAAAACCTAGAGAGAAGCCGATGGATACGTCATCTCATTATTAAAAGGTCAAGGTCAAATATAACAGACAATACTTTTTGTTATTAAGGAAGGTGCACTTCGGACATGGTCGTCCGAATACGGACACATGTTATTGTTATATCGGACACATAGCATTGAATATGAAAATTCCAAATTAAGCTGCCACAACTGTCGGCGAGACCTTTGTAGAGAATCATGCAGTCACCCATCCAAGCACTGATTGCTTAATTTCCGAGCTAAATATTCAAAACAAAAGTACCAATCCTTAAATTAGCTTAAATCCGAAAGTAAAATTTAAAAGGATAATACATGAACAAGTGATCATGAATTCCAAGTTAAATAGGTTGTTTGGGGAATGTCTATCAGATCAAGCAATATAAATTAAGCACAAACACACCAATTCAAGATCCAAATTATAACTCTGGAATTCTGAAACGGCTGTCTAGTGCTGTCCAATAAAAACTGTCGATATTGATCATGTATCTTAGACAATTATGCTCCACCATATGTATTGTATGAAATTTAGGTACTCTGGTTTTCTCTATTACAAAGCTGTCTCGATATAAATGAAATATTCTGACTGACTTAAAACGTTAAATACAAATCTGATCCAAAGGCAAATGTTTAATGTACAACAACATTATCAAGATCTACAAAATTATTGTTTTGTCAAATTAGAACAAGACAGTGTTTCAACAGATCAAACATCTTAAAGACAATAGATAACGTTAGTAACAGAGGTTTGAGGAAATACTTCAAATTCAGCAATAATCGCATTCAAAATAAAGATTTTCAATTGCTTCTTCGTCGAGAGATAAAAGATCAACTGAGGTTACACAAGCTCTGTGTAGCCAACGGGCACACCTTGAACAGCCTATCCAATTGGACGGAATGCCATCCTCGGGCCCGTTACATCTATAACATTCTGAAACAGATATTGGTGGCATGTCCAATTCATTATCCGAATCATTTTGTAATGGAGGTTCTTCTGTAGCAGATTCATCGGTCTCAGATTCTGCTTTTCTCTTTCTTTTCATATTCTGTTTTCTTTGAGTTTTCTCTTGAGTTTTCTTTTGATTAAGTAGTTTTTGTTTCATTTCTTTTATCATTTTCTTTTCTTCCTTAGCTGCTTCTTTTCTCTTTTTTTCTTCATCTTTTTCGCGTTTCTTTCTTTCTCTAGTTTCCTTTCTCAGCTGTTTGGCTTTTAGTTGCTCTTCCTTTTTACGTTGCTTTTCCAGCATAATTTCTCTAAACTCATTACTTGTAATGGCTTTTGGTAAGGGGATTCTCTGTTGATTTGTCTTTTTGCGCTCAATGTTTGGTAAAGTAAGCATGTCATTGAAAGCAGATGACACCCCTGTTGTTTTAGGTGGTTCATTTTCTTTTGATGTACAACTTGAAGTGTTGTCAGACGTCGTTTTTATGTCGATTGTCTCGCAAATATTATCGATGAAGACTGCATCATCTAGCAACAGATCTAAGGAAGATTCGCTTACGCTAATACTGTAATTATGTTCGTCATGAAATAATGGTAATTCTATCAGCTGGTATATCTCCCGATTGCATTCCGTGTTTTCGTCGATATCCCTGTTAACTGTCATATCCACTTGCATATTGTTGTCAGTGGTCACTGTGGTTGGCAATAAACTCTTGCTAGAACCTGCAATTGGGCTAACTGGCTGTGATGGATTTGATGATGGTGGAGACGTAAACACTGTGGAAGGCGCCAACTTCACTGTGCTCAGCACGCGATTTATATCCAAAGGGAAGAGCCCAGCATCGCGAAAACCTTTGATAGAAATCTCCAAAGTAGTAGATTTCTCCCACGCGCCCTTAAATACTGTCGCAAAATCTCTTTTGGTTACACATTCACCTATGTGTTCCATTTGAAAACCGCGCACTGCTTGCTTCCATGACTCTTTCAGAGACGAAAATAACTTTAAATCGCAGGGCTGGATTAAGTGCGATGCGTGTTCCAGCAGACAGTATAGTACTATATTGTTATCTCTACATATATCCGATACTTCAAGCGACATATGTGTCGAGTGCCCGTCTACAAAAAGCACAATAGGCTTTTTTACATTTCTGGAAGCGATCTCGGGAACGAAAACATTAGATAACCATGTTTTAAACAATTCGGAATCCATCCACCCAGACTCACTTCTACCAAAGACTGACTCGGGAAAGGCTGCGACAGGATTGTATGAGAATCTCTGCCCAGGGTATACGATCATAGGTTTCAGATAATGGCCAGATGCACTCATACAGGCAAGGACAGTAATTTGAGTTTTGTCAGAAGAGGTGAAATTATATACATTTGTCTGTCCACGAAGTGCCAAAACTTTCCCGCTCTTTGGACAAAGTGGGAATCCCGATTCATCAGCGTTATACCATCGTGTAGGGTCATTGAAAATTGTATCATCATTAACTTCCGAGTCCATAAAACTCTTAAAATCGTTAAACCATCGGATTAACTTTTCTGGGGTTATAACCGCTCGTTCTTTTGACAATTGCATTGGTGTGCGACAACTGATTTCAGGATGTCGGTTGATAAAACCCGAATACCAATCTTTTCCTGGGTAATTGTGCTTGAAGGGCGTTTTTCTGCCGTCAGCGTCCAAAATTTTCTTAACTGTGAGAAGAAGCTCTTTTTTAGTTCTACCATATCCTATTTTTGACATATCAGTTACCCATGTAGCCAATTTTGTTTCCTCTTGTGGTGTCAGTACAGTTCTTGGTTTTAGTTCTATTTCTGTTTTATTATTAACCTTGTCACTTAATGTACTTTTCGGAATTTGGAATTGCTTTGAAGCTTGTCGAAGAGACATTGCTTTTGATTTAACCATTGAGACTGCATGCTTAAGAGTTGATATTTCATAATTCTTTTTCTTTGTTATTCGCACTTGACTCATTTTGAAAGTCTGAAATCAAACAAATATAGCTGCATTGTACTTTCTGAAGATTTGCCAGTTTATTGCATAGTTTAAATCTTTGCAATTTTGGACTATGATGTTGATCTTGGAATGGTATGTTTGTAAATAAGTATTTAGCTATTTATTTATTGAAGTGTGATGTTTGTGGCTCTGACTGTTATTTCAGCTACAATTTTAGATCTACTTTTCATTTTATTAATTTTTCCAGAGTTTTTATCCCTTCACATAGACTACAGATCATAACATAATATTTTTATGTTGATTAAATATTGTAATCAGAATTAATTTAATGATCTTTTAATTTTAGACCAGCATATTTGAATTGTCCGAATGTACACGAAAGATAAAATTATTGTAGTGTCTATCCGGACACCCCTTTTAATAGTGACATGAAGGAATGGTATTTGACATTGAGTGTTCTTGTGAAACTTTTGTATATGTTCTTTGAAAAGTTACAGAAATCAGGCACTAATGGTAATGTGTTAAGCTGTCGGGGTCTTACGTTTTCTACTTTCGTTTTAATGCACATGCGTAAGATCAACGTACCTGTTGGGGAAGTGTAGTTTTTTTGGCATGTGGATAAGCAGACAAGCAACATGGAGTCTTGTTTGCAGAAAGAAAGATGATAACATGAAGAACACACATGATAATAAAAGTATACTTTGTATAAACTTTAATAATTTCATTGGTTAAAAAATGTCCGGTCGCACCCGACGTCCGAGAACACCCACACCCGCTCCATATGATTTACCTCTGATCCTGCCGGCCAGCACTGGATGCACACACGGTTCTCCGGTATAATTTATACTAGGATAGCGACAGTTTATGATGAAATGTGTATAAGCATACCAAAATAAGCTCACAAAATGTCCAAATTATGAAAAGTATCGGTTTCATTTATGACAAATCGTTCAATAAATTGAAAACCGATCGCACAGGAAGAATGTTGTGGGTCGAATAATAAGAATTTCAAAACCGGAACACGGTTGAGACAAATTTCGGAAATCGTTATTCGTTCAATAAGGAGTAAAATACACTAAATGTGGTTTTTTTTTCAAACATTAAAATATGGTTTTAGGAACATACAAAAATTTGTGTATTTTTTACGAGCTTTTATACTGGAAAAACACTTTTAACCTGCTATAATGATGATTTGAATTTTTAAATAGAAATTTAAAAATTAAGTGGTAGGGGAGATAATTTTTCCAATATTAGGAAAACAAGGACCCAAACATATGATTTTTAAATTTCATTTTGAAGAATATGAAACAAACTTCTTTTGAGTAGTTTTTCAATGAAAAGTATTCCACCGATTTTATGAAATTTGCACATTCTGTTAAATAACTTATGTTTTTATTATTTGAATGTTGTGTATATCACTTCACTGCACGTCTTTTATTAAATGTTGATTGAAACCACAAAAATTAAATTTAATCTGGTCTTTTTTTAATTAAAAACAAACTTGAAATTAACAATCATGTATATTTAGAAATTAAAACTATATTGGCAAAAAGTGGGATAGGTTTAACACACTCTGCTGAAAAAAACGAAAACCCAACCGCACGTATATTTTTATTTTTTCAACAAAGCAAATTATAAGGAATCTGTATGCAAATATTCAGAAAATTTCGATTTTTTTTTTTTTTTTTTTTTTTTTTTTTTGCCTCTGGTGCCGACCTTAAGTAAAGTATATAGTAGAAGTTAGAAGTTAACGCGAATTTAATGTTCGTGTATGTGATTGCCATTAACAACTAAATTGCTAAAATAAAGAGTTGCTGCGAAAATAGCAAATCCACCATGCCAAAGAACAATATTCCTGAAATATTTTTTGCCCAGGCTAAACAGCAATAATAACCTTTCTATCTATTTTGATCACGTGATTGCAACGATTATACCAATTATAACATTTTGTTGACGTTTTTTGTTAATGCTTGGTTTTAAGCTGACTACAAGTTTCATAATTTAGTTTATTTTCCACTTCTATAAAGACATCGCTCCTAGTGCTAGAGTATTCTCTATCACTGTCCTATTTTTCGGACCTCGGTGGCCAAGAAGTTAAAAACGCCGTCTTTCGGGTTACATTGCATTTCTCTTTCTAGATTCCAATTCTTAAGGATTGTTTATTGTCTGGTCTTTTGTGGAAGGTCGGTTGTATTTCAGGATATATGTACCTAGCTACCACCATTATACCTGAAATGGGGTGAAATCGTACTTACACTACTACATTCATTACCTTGCAATATTATTTTTCAGTTTGCCAGCTACCCAGTTTGACACTTTAAATTTTGCTTTCTTTAGCATGTGATTTTATTCCTGGTCATTTTTATCGCAATTTGCATATTTTCTTTCAACATTTATCTTTGCATCGAGTAAGACTGTTCACATTTAACTAAACTTGCATGCAGAGATTATGACATCATGATGATATGCTGGTTTTTACCTAACACTCATTTTTGTTGTACGTCAATCCTTACAACCTTACTATAAATTCCAAATCCAAATAACCCTGCCACTTTGGTATTTCCCTTTCCTTTTGTCTTACTTGGCTCCAAACATACTTCGGTAAACTAGCATTCTTTGCTGTATTTCAGGCCTTGCAACATTATTATAGAGTCCTAGATCCAAATATCCTGACTGTTTAAGTATTCAGGGGTTTATTTATTTATTTATTTATTTATTTATTTATTTATTTATTGTGTTTGTTGTTGACTTTAAACGTACTTCCTTTTTCTCACATACTTTGCTGTATTTCAGAACTTACAACCAGACAATAAATTCCAAAAAGTAAATAACCTTGTCAATTTCATCCCATGTTTATTCACATTGTTCCATATATTCATTAATTTTTAACGGTTTGGCTTATGTTTTTATCTACACTTATGGCACATCAAAATTTAACAGGTATTTGTGTGATATATATATATATATATATATATATATATATATATATATATAAATATATATATATATATATATATATATATATATATATATATATACTAAATCACTCACATATTTTGCAGTACTCAATATCTTAATATAATGTCTATAAAAGGCTCAATATTTGTTATGTATTTGAAATCATTTTATAAACCATTGCGTAAGTATTTTGTATTTCTATCTTAATCATTCTGAATATTCTAATGACTACATCGGATATCAGATTTAGGTTAATGACATACGCTGACTGTTGAAACAGCTGGATGCAATCCAAATGTGTAAAGCATGCATCTGTCTATATCGTTGTACAAATTGATGTGTATCACTTAGTAGTTACATGTTATAGATAGTATCAGTAAACAAAAATGTTCATCATCACTTCGATATAATTTATCTGTCAAAAATCTTTGTTTATAGTGTACTATATATAATGCATGTTTCTACCTCTCGTTCTATGCATATGTTGCTATCAAAGAGCTATGCACTCGCCCAGAAAAAAAATCCGTTACCTCGATACTTACAAACCAACAACAAAATGTTATTAATTTTTCTACACGAAGATTGAAGACTTGTGCTAATTACAAGATTTAAATTGTTCTGATTATACTTACACCATCTAAGTCAAAAAGTTAAACATTGTTTTGTTTGTTAATTGTTGCTTGTTGTTGCATTATTTTTCTATTATTTCTTAGGTATTGGCAACGAGACAATTTTTCTTAATGGTTTAAGGATCACTCTTTTCGCAAGTCCATGCGATGTACGGGTTTTCTGCATGTGTTTCTGATCTGATTGATACATGTACTAATAAGTACTTACGGTGACTTTATTTATTATTTATTACATTTGTAACGAACAAACCAGTCGAGACCTACGGGAAGTAAAAATACTTTCTCACTAACAAAGAAACATTGCTGATATTAACGATGGAATAAACTTATAGTTACAAATAGTCATTATAACCAAGATAAATAAAGCAATATTAGAAAAGACAAGATAAACACATACTGAATTATTAAAGTCTCGATTCTAGACGAAAAAATTGTGTCAGCGACAACTTGACTCTTTATATGTAGACAATACGCATACATAATAAGCCGTATTTGTATGATTACGTAACAAAAATGGTCATATCGTTGTCTTTTTTAACTTTAAGGGTATGCAATGTGTTTCTTGCCTTGTCAAATAAAGCAAACTTCAAATTATTCGAAAGATTTTGAAACACATTAATTAGGTAAATTTCAAAACAGCTGCCTCGCATATTTTGCGCAGCATGGTATGATCCTTTATCAAGACTTATGTTTTTATTTAAAACAATAACAACCACTTAATTAATAGAAACTTATATTTTCAGAAAATCTAGATATTCTATCTTATTACAGCTGGGAGCTACATAGATACTTTTATATATATATATAATCGCATTGATTGCGAATTTGACTTTTTCAATACAAATTTAATACAAAAAGAAATTCTGCATTATGACGTTTCTTGTCTTTAAGTGTGTTTTAGGGAACTATTTAATTTTGTACACACGTTTTATTTAAATCTTAAATGACCATTAATAAGTTATGATTTATCTACATACGACAATCATTCAAACATCTGTTTATACAATTTGCGGTGTTACTCACGTGTCTTTTTGAACAATGACACTAATTGTTTTGGAGCCAATAGTCTATAATGGACCATTCGGTGTTTCAGACACGTAAACAATTCCATTATTTCTGTTTGTGATTTACGTGATGTTTTGCGTATTTTTTCAAGTCTATTTATAAATTCGGTATTTTGAATAGGTCAAACTTAGATCAGAGACGAGTTATTACTCTACCTCAAAATAAAGACTTGAAAGTCAGTTTTAAATTGTAAAATAAATTAGAATTATCAAAGGAAATTATCTACGTCTGGCCATGGAACTGATAAAATCTCTAGGATCTATTTTATACTAATCGATTTTACATTTGTTTAGATTTGTATTGGTACTATTTACATCTTTTACATTTTTATGGCCATAAAAAGTTGCAAGAATGCTGATGCGGCTAAAAACAACATTTTACCCGCTCACTTACTCGTTAGGATCTCGCCAAGAGTTTATAGGTACCCCGGGTGTTTAGTTAATTCGTCTACCAAATCCCTAAATGTAGTAACAATGAAACAAAAGAAATATGTTATAAGGAAGTTAATGGAATATAGAACAACAAGCTAAAACACTCTTGGTTATATTCTAAGCTACTAAATGTGTACAACATTCAAAAATATATACAATTGAATACACATTTAGATCATTCAAAACAAAAATATTCTACAATGTTGTTGGTCTGAAAAACGTTTAACATCGTAGACGTATTGACATGGCAATCAAAAGGTAGACTTTGCAAGTGATTGTTATCCAATGCTCACATGTTCTTGTAATTTATTTAAATCACCTGGCCACAACAACAAACATCATTACCACTTGTATGATTAAATTTCAGTAACTATATAACTGGTTACACGTGAACAATCAAACGGTCAATGCCACTGACATTTTTGCCAAAAAGAAGACTTATGAAAGATTACAAATAAATGTTTTGTTATTAGTGAGCAAGATTATTGTAATATCTTGGAAGAAAATAATTGGAAATCATTTCAACATTATAGTTACAAATATCAATAACTTTTCTTTTATCCAATAAATTTTGACAAACAATAATCCAAAGTGCCATTGATACTGCCTTGCCCAACATGATATGATTGTCGCATTTATTAGCATTAAGTTGTATCTCGGAATGAGTCTATCTTCATGTACAGGACACTTATCTTTTTCAATAACATCCCTTAAGCCCTCCATTCTGAATGCAGACAACTCCAATTTAAGATAGAAATTTGCTTTTACATGACTTCACATAGCTGGAAATTGAAGCACGGTAGGTACCCAAAAGCATAAAATTTTAGCCAAGCTAGTATATGCACAATTAACCATATTGTGTGGTGAAATTTACATTCTAAATTTTATATTATCATGACTCTTGACAGTAATGACAACACTCTGAATTGAAATGGCTCTGGAGCGCCAACGGTAGGTTTCTCGGCCTGGTGCAATGTAGCATTTTGTTAATTGCGTTAGGATTGCAATTCTCTTGACATAATATACTGACGACACACTGATTTGAAAAAGCTTTGATGCGCCAACGGTAGGTTTCTTGGCCTGGTGCTTTGTAGTATCTTGTTAATTTTGTTAGGATTGCAATTGTCACTAAAATAAATCATCAACTTGTTTGCATGCAATAAATATCCAAAAACTGTTACTAAAATTAGTTCTAACAAGATATAGGTGCCGATTAACAGACATTCTAGACAGCTAAAACTCAACCTTTGTGAAACGATAATTGCAATGTACGTTGATTGATAATGCATAACGTCATAGAAAAAGGGTTTTATTTCGAAATGCTATACTACTACATTAAAATGTTTAACTTATGTCAGGCATTTGCTAAAAAAAATACTTTGATATCCTAATTATTAAAATGCCAGAAACTTGTCCGAGACTTTTCATTTTTGGTTGTTCTAGTTTGGATGGGACCATAAAACCGAAGTAGGCAGATACATTAAAATCTCAACAGTAGCAATTTACAAAAGCAGATGGTATAGGTAATCTTTTTCTGTAAAGTCGCCAATAGTTGGGAATATCTTGATCTTGACTGTATTGTGAGGTTACATACTTACTGACGTAAATAAATCTGTTACTTTGGCTTCTCTGGTTCCCTTGAAGAAGTTAGTATGTTAATAAAGAGATTAGGACATATCAGGTTAATTTCGTGATTATTAAACATAATGTAGTATGTTAATTAATAGATCAAAACAAATCAGGTTAATTCTATACCTCTTTATCCATTATATAGACATGTTAAGTAGAAAGTATAATCTCAGGTTAATTCCATACCTCTTTATCATGATACAGATATGTTCAGCATTGTTCTATCTTGTTTGTAAAAAAATAATTAGTGTAAATGAATAACATCTTTGTTATAAACACGAAAATGCATACAAGTTCAGGCAGAGTGCACATTATATGTACATTTATCTAGTACAAATAAATATAAATGCTCTCTGAGTTTGAGATGAAAGGCGTTGTAAAGCTAGTGGTTTAATAAAAAAATAATACAAAGTAACATAAAGCACTGTCCTTTACTACTGATGAAACCCAGCCGAGGGTTACACACAGAATGAGGTGGCGTCTTGTCTTCAGGACCGAAAGTCATTTAATTATTTCTTGGCATGGTTTACTGCGTTCTTCAATATATATATAATTTTTATGTAGGACCTTAATTCATTCTACATTTATTTTAATACTAACAGAAATATATTGTTGAATGTAATACATACAGTATTAATTTATCTTAAACGTTTTTGTGTTGATTTTAAAAGGAAGAATAGTTTTGTCTAGTTGAGCATTGTGAAATTGTTATTTAGTAGATACGCATCCACTTGTTAAGTCAATATACAATAGCAATTTTTAAGATAACCATCATCTTGGACTGATCTCTCTCTCTCTCTCTCTCTCTCTCTCTCTCTCTCTCTCTCTCTCTCTCTCTCTCTCTCTCTCTCTCTCTTTTCCATGGTCTAACATTAAATAACTTAGGGAAAATGCCATAGCATCATAAATCAATCTAACGCTTTGTCGTTTTGTATGTTAAGTGTTTAAACAATAAACACGCTGTAAGAGAGTGTCAAAATGCTTTATGTTCATCCCCATAAGGAGTTGCTTTAATTGCATAAGTAAAAACGCTTTTATTGATATATTTAAAGAGATATTTATCGTCATTTTGCAATTACTTTCTTGATGATTGCCATCTGTCTCTTATAATATCCCATATATATATATATATATATATATATATATATATATATATATATATATATATATATATATATATATATATATATATATATATATATATATATATATATATATAAACATGTATATATAATTCTAGTCAGCATCTCAGGTTTTTAAAGCCAAACTATATTCAAACTTTGTATGTTAACAGAATTTTAAGAAAAAAAGGTTTTACGTGTAAGTAGTGTCCTGAAGATTTACCAAGTTTTTATTAGGTTTATCATTAGTACACGTTATCATTAATTTTGTTTCATTATAAACACGTGCTAACAATTTTACAATCCAGGCTGATGAAATAAATGCTTTATGATTATGATAACATACAGATATAGATATATAAAGAATATATTGTAGCATTAATTATCATCTCTACAAGATTGTAGGAATATTTGTCATAACGATAACATCGTATAACGATGTCACATTATCCTGTTATTGTAACAAAATGCATTTCTGTAACATCGCTTTCATAATCACACCACAACGTCTATGTTTTTTTCTAGATTGTAAACGTGCATAAACCATTGCAATTTAATGTACTGTGTAAATGCTAGTAATACAAATCCCTTTCAGTTCCACTCCGGTTTGATCCGATATTGGCAATTATTGGAAAATGCATTTGGTTTCGGAGACATTCTTGACAACCGCTAAATCAACGTCATTTTGTTTGTTGGCGCGATCCTTTGAGTAATTTGTTACTTAATGTAGGTTGCATAACGTCAATTCTCTAACGCTTTGCCTTTTTCTGACAACTAACTTTTTTAAATTACCAAATCAATTGAAGACAGTGCCGGTGATATTTGAATAAACATTTCAAAAAATAAATAAATAAATAAATAAATAAATAAATAAATAAAACGAACTGATGCCGTATATTTATTTTCAAAGCATGGAATGAAATGTTCGAAAGTTGTCATATAACACTTGCCTGTGACCCATTCTCACTATATTGTCCAAAACTCAATAATATGCATGATTTTTGCACATAATAGTTTCATTTAGAATATTTTTTCCGACCATTAATTTCTGCTAGTCTCGCGATGTGACCAACGTGGATTAAATACTTCTGGATACAACACAAATCGACGTAATTAGATACAGTTAATAATTCTTCCTTGAAGTCAAATTATGGGATGATGCTTTCATGACACCAAATGTTAGGATGATGCTTTCATGATGTCAAATTATGGGATGATGCTTTCATGATGTCAAATTATGGGATGATGCTTTCATGACGTTAAATTATAGGATGATGCTTTCGTGACATCAAATTATGCGGTCATGCTTTCTGACTTCAAATTTTGGGGTGAAGTCTTCATCTTCGGCTACAAATCAAACATTTTTACGAGACTTACAGACATTTTGTACAAATATAAAATAAGAGAGACGATAGACAACCAGATTGCTTAAAGATCTGCAAAGTTTTTAATAGGGTTTGTGGGTTTTGTTTTATTGCAAGCGTAAATCTTTAATTTCCGATAACAAGTAGAAATGCGTGCTTAAAAACCGCGTCAAATGACATCACTGAACAAATTGTCGTTTAAAGTAGCTCACTCACAGCACCCTTCGTTTTTGTGCATGTTGGGAACATTTTCATTATGTTCGGTACCAAAAAATGGTTTTTAAACGAGACTCGTACACCCTGTAAAAATCTGTTATGTGTCATTTGTTAAGTCATTTATTCGTTCATTTGTACAAATATTTTCAATTTCTGCATTATTAGGTTTTTTACTATTAGTCCTAATATATCAATATAAATATTAACGTATGAAATCAAAATGTCAAACTGCTATCAATAGTCATATAATCAAGTTTGGTACACATAGCCACTTCAACATTCCAGAATTATTAACCCCAGGGAAATCAGGAAAACAATGTATTATCGGGTGATCAATTCCTCATTCATCATATTTAAAAAATCAACAATTATACCCACCTAATAATTACCTACTTGAAAAGCAATCATTTCTTTTTACTTTGTAGGGTGGTCATCAAATATTTTCATATCAGCCTTATAGCTATGACGCAACCAATCCCTGATTTAAACATAATTATTATTTTAATTTAGGTAGACATTTATTGTTCGCACAGTGTTTCGTTACAAGAGTTTTTCAATGAAATTAATTATAAAAAGTTTCTCCAAATAATAATAATAATAATAATAATAATAATAATAATAATGACTGTTATTTTTGAACCCATCGATCCGACCCAGTTGTGTATATGTTTGTATTGTTTCTATGTGTTTGTCTTCTGAGTTTTTTCTCCTTTTTGTCTTTCTTTGTCCACTCTTTACTTTTTCATTGTTGTGATGTTACCCTATTATACATGTATGAAAATGTTGACATGATTTTGTACGGCATATACTGTTTCAGATTTTTTAGGAAAATATATTTATCCAAAAATATAAAATGGAGGCGAAAATGAGCAAATATATGAATATTAAAATACTTTCTTTTAACTGCAGGGGTCTTGGGGAGGATAAAAAAAGAATAGATGTATTCAATTATTTAAAATCTCTGAAATGCAATATATATTGTCTTCAAGATGTACACTTTTTGGAAAATATGCAAAATAAGACGAAATCACAGTGGGAGGGAAATGTTATTTTCAACTCTAATAATAGCAACTCTAGGGGTGTTTGTATTTTATTTAATGACAATTTTGAATATAAGATATTACAAGAAAAAAGGGATCAGAAGCACAATCTTTTAGCGCTAGATTTATTAATTGAGGGCAATAAAATGACATTAGTTAACATATATGGACCTAATACAGATAACCCAAACTTCTATGATTCACTGCTTGAAATAATCAATAGTTTTTCAAATAATAACAATATTCTATGTGGGGACTTTAATATCGTTCAGAACATGGCTCTCGACTCTTATAATTATAAAAGTATTAACAACCCAAAAGCACGAGATAAACTGTTAAACATAATTAATTTTCTTAATCTCACCGATCCGTTTAGAGAAATTTACCCGGACAAAATAAGATATACTTGGAGAAGACCAAGACCACTACAGCAATCAAGACTAGATTATTTTCTCATCTCTAAAAACTTCATCAATAATGTTGAAAATCAAGAAATACTCCCAGGGTACAGAAGTGACCATTCCATTATTATATTAAGCTTAAAATTCAACAATTTTATTAAAGGAAAGGGACTATGGAAATTCAATGCTAATTTATTACATGACATAGAGTATGTTAAAAAAATTAAAGCCTGTATAAAAAAGGATAATCAAACAATATATGGTACCAGTTTATAATATTGAAAATATTGATTCTGTTCCCTTAAATGAAATTCAATTTGTAATTACCGATCAATTATTTTTTGAAACATTATTAATGGAAATTAGGGGTCAAAGCATTTCTTATGCATCTTTTAAAAAAAACAAGACATATTGAAAGAAAACAAATTAAATAAAGAAATAGATAAACTGGAATCTTCTATTAATCCCCAAAATATTGAATTATATGAAGTCAAAAAGAAGGAGTTGGAACAACTTAGGGATTCAAAAATGAAAGGGGTTATAATACGATCAAAAGCTCAATGGATTGAGGAAGGTGAAAAATCTACCAACTATTTTTTAAACTTAGAGTCCAAAAATTATACGAATAAAACTATTTTTCGGCTTAAAAAAGAAAGTGGAGAATTGATAAATGATCAATGTTTAATTTTGAAAGAAATAAGAAATTACTATGCTACTCTTTATGGATTCTATGAAACAGAAGAAATTAATTTAAACGACATATTTAATAATATTAATTATAAAAAACTATCGGAAATACAAGCAAAAACCCTTGAAGGTCCAATCAATAAAA